>CAEGAE010023055.1:0-35326 GCA_903067095.1 Girardinus metallicus | reverse complement strand
CTGCCTCTTTATTATTACATTGAATATAATTTCAGATTTTTGTATAACTTTTCTTCAAGTTAACAAAGTGAGCTGTTATTGTTACAGGTTAATTTTATAAACTACAGAAAAGTAACTTAGAGAAGCTCAAATGTGAAAAATTGGACTGATATTGATATGCGATAGTAATACTGCTGTTATGTTAGATTTACCAATGTTTTATTTTATCTTTTTTTTATCCGATTATCCGATTAATCGTAAGAATAATTGATAGATTACTCAATAACTAAAATATTTGTTTACAACAGCCCAATATCAACACTGAGGTACTTCCTTTGGCTTCTCTAGGAGTAAGTTGTAAAACACCTGTGTTATTTACTGATCACTCTAGGCGAACAAACCGCCTTTCAATAAGATTAATTTTGTCAAAAGGTGGGTAAATGTTTTTAGTTTGAAAACAATTTTGTATGAAAGCACAAGATGAACCTATTGTAACTTGATAGCATTCTTTGTCTATTTTCTGCTTTGTTAAAAGCATCAAAATCATTTAAAATAAAAAGCATGGAATTTACCTTCATTTCCTTCACTGCAGTGACCTCCTCCAATGTTTTTCCTTTTGTTGCACAGGGAGCTCGTGGTTTCCCAGGAACTCCTGGTCTGCCAGGCATCAAGGGACACAGAGTGAGTTTGTCACCTTAAAGATTTTTCCCCCCAAACATGGAGCTAATAATTCTCAGATTTTTTACTGTAGCTTCTCTGCATTATCACCTTTTCAGGGTTATCCAGGTCTTGACGGTGCAAAGGGAGAAACTGGGGCTGTTGGTGCGAAGGTGAGCAATTGTTTCAAAGTTGGATCTTTGTCAAGGTTGAATTTGTTACACAACATCTGAAAGCCACATTGGCCATAGTATCAGTTGGTCTAACACTGAGATTACCAGGTATCTCCATACTTTTAGGAAAGAAAGAAAATAAATGCTTATTATTTTCCACTGAATATTTCAGATAAAAATGTCCAAATTCCTTTCTTAAAGTAAGAATTTCAAGACTCTTTGAGAATAACAACAAAGAAAGATAGGTGTCTCTGACCAACTTCAATTCAAAATCCAATATCGCTACGAAAGCTGCACTTCCACTAGTTTGTATGTATATGTATGGTTTAATACAAAATATATATATGGTTTGTATTAAATCTGTCCCATACAAAATGTATTTGTGAACATGTGCATTATTGTTTTAATGCATAGAGTAAAAACAGTTCAAAAGCTCTGTTCTCTGTCAGGTACAAGTCAGAGCCAAAGTGTTGATTTGAATCTGATAGATTTGTTTTGATTACTAAATTCTTTTTTAAAATTTATACTCATTTTACAGTGTTTTCTAACCATTTGAAAGATCAAATGTCTCATTTCTTATTAGAAAGAAAGTTTTTTGTTGAATTAAAATAATCTAGAATCTAAATCTACCAATGTTATTAATATCCTGACCTAAATATACAGGGCTATTAGGATGTGTTGTTGTTATTCTGGCTATGGAATAGAAAAATGAAAAATCCCTCTGATTTTCTGATTTATAGCCAGAACCTTGTAAAGTATTTTGTTCCAGACTCACTTTCCTAAAATCCTCGCTACATGGAGTGCAGCATAAGCAAACCACTGGTCCTTCTCGGTTCTCCTCCAGCTTCTGCCAGTTCTCAAAATATTCTCAGCTTCACTTCCTTTTTGAGTGGTTTATATCTAAATGCCAAGATGAAAGTGCTTTAATAACTCAGCTGTTTGGTTCTATGTTAACATTGTAGATAACTCAGATGATATTAACCTTGTAAGTAGCTGATGTCCTACCCGTATGTGGCACTTATACCACAGCTTGAGAACCATGGTTATTGGGTAAACATACACTAAGGTGTTTTATAAAGTGCTTAGACATTAAACTTCTAATTTTTACAACTTAAGATAGTCAACAGATGACAACTAGAAATAAAAAAAAACTTTTTATTGAGTTTTGTAAAATTGTCTTGCCATATTAAGAACTAAACCTTTCTTTTTTAGGGTGAGGCTGGTGCTCCTGGCGAGAGCGGCGCTCCTGGACCCATGGTGTGTGTTTATTGGCCATACAAAAGCAGCACATAAAAAAATCACTTATTCACAGATAATAAGAATAGTAAGGTAATATTCAAAGTGTCTTACTTCATTTTTTTCTTGCAAAGGGACCGCGTGGTTTGCCTGGGGAGAGAGGACGTCCCGGATCCACTGGAGCTGCTGTAGGTGCAACTTTCTTCACTAAAAGTCCGCTCTGGATTTGGATTTAACACATTGTTTTTTGTCTTTCTTTGATCAATGAATTAAGACTGGTGAGGTGAAAATTATATACTATAGCTTTGCTGTAACTTAGTATGTTCTGGGCTCAGGGTGCACGTGGAAACGATGGCTTGCCTGGTCCTGCTGGTCCTCCAGTAAGCATCACTTTAAATATACTTTAACCAATTTAAAATATTTGTATTTCATAAGGAATAAGTAAAAAAATTTGTGTTTTTACCCCCACTTTGCTAGTAGCAAATGTTTCTGTAAATGGAATTTTGTTTTGCTACAGAGGGAATGAAGGATTTATTTGTTCCGTTTGGACTGTACGTGTGTAGGTGAGTGAATGCATGTGTCACCTGTTTTTTCTCTTGTTGTAGGGCCCTGTTGGTCCAGCTGGAGCTCCAGGCTTCCCCGGATCTCCTGGTTCAAAGGTAAGTCATAAAATTACCAAATGTAGCACCAACTTAGTTCTTATGGTTATTTTCACTAAAGTGTTGTTTATTTTAGTTGTTTCTTTCTTCATGTATTTTCAAATTATTTACTGTTAATTGTTTTCTGAAAGAAACATATTAGCATATTTTTAGTAACAAGAACAAGTTTTCTGAATGATTCACATATTGACTTTAGGGAACATTTTCTGGGGGAATATAATGAGATTATGAAACAGGAGAACTTTGCTCTGCCTCCATCTGGGTTGTAAAATAAAGAAGAATTTTTTTAGTTTTCATCTTCACCTTTTGATCCCAACACTGTATTTTGGTCTTTTCTCTCTATGAGTTATTCTTGCGTGATGGCAGAGAGACTTGACGCTCTTTTGTTTGGAAAGTCTTCTAGGAATTGTAAATAGAGGATCTCTTTTCAAAATGTAAGAGCTTCACTTGAATTTGTCATAGCAAAGACTGGAGAGAAGTGTTTTTTTTATGTTTTATTGTGTTATGCATTTTGATGACACAAAATACTTAAAAGCACATGATGTATTTTGCTTGCAGAGGAGTGTGAGAAACTCTATGTGACTAGTTTAATGTCACCTGATGGAAAACTGTTAAAAATATCATATTACGTGCTTCTGCAATTCCTTGAGGAGGACTGTTTTTTGAGACCTGCTTTTTCTCTCTTACTGTTTCTTCTTTGCTCCTTTGAACCTTATGAGAAAAGCTTTGAACTGACTCCAACATAGAAAAAAAGTTGGCTGCAGCACAGCTCTCTGAACCTGAATAAACTGAACTTCTGAAAAAAAAGGGTTTTATTTAGCTTTCTTTATTTATAGCTGAATCTCCTAACGAGCACATTTTAATTATTTGTTTAAAGAAAACATGGCATGATAATATTTTGTGTAGTGCTCTCACCTTCATTTTTGTGTCAGTAAAAATGTAGACACTAGAAATAACTTTGTAAAGGTGAAAAGAAACCTGTCTGTTCAATCTAAATATTTTTGCACACAAGTGTTTATGTCACAGCATTAGGTTGGCAAAATTTGTCGCTATTATTTTCATTTTACTACTAAAGGAATTCCATTCACCTCCTTGAGGCTGCAGTAAAATGTTGGCCCTGTCTCCACAGAAAGAGAGCTCCCAGAAAAACTCTTTTGAATAGAGGCCCACGTTTTTTTAGTGCTGAATCAAAACATGTGCTACATATTATTTACTCGGGCTGGTTAAATAAACTACAGAGAGGCCTAGAAAAGTCAAAATATTAGGTGTTTCGTCCATTTTAATTATATTTTAGCAATAAACTGCAATGGATTAAGCTAAGCAATATTAAGAAATGTAACCTGCTATGACACAGATTTGTATATTAATGTTCTGATCCACAGTCATGTGAAAAACTAAGTACACCCCATGATTTAATAGTTGGCATCTTTAGACTTTGTTGGTTTCTTTTCATTTCTGTGGAGAAATCTCATCATGATGATTCAGTTTTTATAAAGTTAGCTGGTGTTAGTTTATGCAAGGTCGTCTAAGACTTGTCACTGCATTTGAATCTGGTTGATGTCTGAGCTTTGACTAGGCCATTGCAAATCTTAATATTTAATTTTTGGGGGGCAATTATGTTATAAATTTCCTTCTATGTTTTGGATTGCTGTCAGGCTTAGGGTTAAACTTAAGCCTGACAGCTTAAGTTTAACCCTAAACTTAAGGGTTTAGGGTTAAACTTAAGTTTAACCCTCTTCAGTCACATTTGACTGAAGAAAAATGTAGTAAACAGCAAAGTTAATCATCTTACTAAATGACTGCTACTTCTCCTCTCTGTGGCTGAAGGATGATCCCAAATCATAAACACTCCACCGCCATATCTGAAAGTAGTCACTGGGTGATTGTGCAGAATTTCTCCATACACATCAAGTGCATTTTGGCCAAACATCTATACTTTAGTCTTATAACGTAACATTTCATGGTTCATTCAGATGCAAGTTTCCAAGCAGAAATCATGTTGCCATATTCGTTTGAGTAATAGAAAATTCTTTCTCCTGGCAATCCCTCCAAACAAACCATATGTGTTCTCAGTTTTTGTAATTTTATCATCATAAACCTTAATATTTGATCTGTTAACTGAGATCTGAAGAGTGTGAGATGTTCTTTTTTTTTTTTTTTTTTTGCCAATTCTATGAGCTGTGTTTGGTTTGACCTTGGCGTGAATTAGCTCCTTGCAAGTGTTCGTTTTGCACATACTGTATGAATAACCTTTCTCTCTGTAGTACTAAAGACTTCATTTTGTTATATATTCCCAAAAGTTCCCATGTTTTCCACATTAATGGGCAACAATTGTCAACAAAATGAAACGATGAATGGCAGGGCAGTTACAAAAAAAGAAGAGGCGCCAGATGACTGGACAAGTACAGCACAGGTTGTGAGGCAAAGTTATTTGATTTGGATAGATCAAGAATGTATATGAAAGTAATTTTTTATTCAGTTTCCTTCCACAATTTCTAAACAAATATTGAAAATCCAATCATATAGAAAGACAGATTCAGTTTTGTGTTATTATTTTTAACATAATGTAATCACATTCTGTTGATTTTGTCATGTTTGCTGAATAATGGAAGTATTGCATTTCATCATTTCACCGGGTGCTGTATGACCAGCTGGACACAAAGGAAGGAGAAAGGGAAATATTTTATTTGGATAAATAGTAACATTAGGATAGGCACCAGCACCCCTCCTGACCCCACTGGGACAAGGGTGTATAGAAAATGGATGAAGTAACATTAGGATCAAACTGATATACTTGTGATTAAGAATAAAAATAGTAACGTGCTAATTAGTGAAAGAAGTGGGCTGAGAATATGAGAGGAGTACACTGAGGAGCTAAATAATAAAAATGAGAGAGTAAAGAGGACAGATGGAGGAAAATTAAAGATTCAAAAAGTTTAGAGATTTAGTTTGGAGCAAGTGTGGGTAAACATGAAAAGGATGAAGAGATTACAGGGATGTGTTGGACAGAGGGCTGTGATCTTTTTCAACAGATGGTTTAACACAATCCTAGATGGTGAGAAGATGCTAACAGGGAACTGATATCCAATTTTAGAAGAACAATAGAGGGCTGAGATTGATGAGTTTTGTCTTTGTGGATCTAGAGAAAGCACACGCTGCACTATGAAAAAATATTTTTCTCGTTATAGATAACGTCTGTTTATGAAACAGCAGTTTCAGATACTCAAATGATGATTGGACTGAGGGAAAAATGTAATCCAAGTCATGTCCCTATGTGAAAACATGCTAGTTTTTGTTTGGTTAGCCAAATATTCTGAAGAAATCTTAGATGGGCAAATGTATGGGTACATACATTGTACCCATACATTTGCCCATTAATATTCTTCAACAGATATTAATATCTGTTGAAGAAATATTTGGATCAGGGATCGGTAACAAAGTGCACAATCCATAAAGGCAGATCTATTCAGTGTTATTGTATGCTTTGTGCTTTGAGCGATGTCATGCTCTATTATTTATTTTACATTATATTTAAAATTTCTAATTTCACTTTCTGAACCATTTAAAAGAAGATTTTCTGCAGTTTGTCAGTTTCAGTTTATTTATTTTATATTGGCTGTTATACTTCTAATTGCACTGACTGTACAAAGTAAAGTTGTGTTGTTTTTGCATGTTTGACCAAGCTTGTGAAGCTATTAGTGTATTTAAGTGTGCTCTACTGGGATAGCGTTATCAAATAAATTTGTAATTCAGTACATTTATATCTGTGCTTAAAAAAAAAAGAAATGCTTTAAGTTGATTCAGCTGTTTTTCTGTATTGACTTGTTTCAAGTGGCACTAAGCCTCAAATATCACTATCGGTATCAGAAGTGAAGAAAGTGGATCGGTGCATCCATAGTGGCTACAAAGAGAGAAAACAGTGGCACTGCATTAGGAATGAGGTGATCTAGTGAAGTGTATGATGAAGATGCAGGACATACACAATGACAGCGAGAAGGTGGTTAGGTATGCTAGGTGTGATGCATTTGGTTTGAATGGTGATGCAAAAGGGATCAGCTATGTGTAACGTTTTGCTTGCATTGGTGATGGGAAGGTAGACTGATGAGTTTGCACAGCTATGCCTTTTCATTGGCCAGAAAGTTTGGAGACGACATTATGGTCTATGATGTGGGTAGGGATCAAACTGAAGAGAGCCTGGAGAGGTGAAAAGATTCTCTGGAGAGAATAGGAATCATTAGAAGCAGCAGCACTATCCACTGTTCTGTGCTTTGTGCTTCAGCTCTATTCTCAGACCAGAGGACAGATCAAAGGCTTTGATAACAAAATGGCTTCGTCAGATATTATTTGAAACTGCTTGAAGAGGAGGAAGATTAGGATTAGGATGTTTGGTAAGTATGGATTTAATTAAAGCAATCTGTGAGCGTCTTTCCAATTAGATGTACTGATAACAGCTGATGAGATCATCTGATACACTGATGGATGGAGTTTCACTTTTTGGTTTGCAAGAATAAGCAGTTTCTGGTAGCCACACATTGCTGTGACTGTGGTCTCTTCAAAGTCATTTTGTTCTTTCTCTTGCCATTTGAAAAATGATGACACTGAGAAAAGATTGCTACTCTCAGTGGTGCTTTTTGATTTGGGCGACATGGGCAGCTGCCCAGGGCGGTATCTTGTGGGGCAAATACAGTCAAGCAGATGCAGAACCAGTTTTGTACTACTTCATTGTTAATTACAGTTAATTAAAAGTATATAAATACAAATATATATAAAAAAGTATATGTATATTTCCACACCTCTTTAAAAAACTGAAAGATCCCTCCTGCTAAGTGGAGGGTGAGCTGTAGGATTTGATCCTGAGCTCACGTCAAAATTGATAAATCCTGAAATGAGCTTAAAAATCATCATACACACTTTTAAACACCTGTTTGATATATTAGGGCCAATAACTTTAAGCGTGATCTGTGTTTTGTCTAAATAGCATCCTCATAGGGCAGTATAATTTGTTAACATACAGATGCATAAAACTTAAAGTTTTGTTCCTTCTCTAAATTGTTAGTTAATTTTTATTGAATGAACAATGAATGCCTGGTTTTCTGGTAGACTTCAGAAATATTTTTTTGTACTTTTGAAAGGTTATCTAAGTTCAATAAAATTAAGATGATCAATTGCATGTGGTCAACAAAAATTAATAAATGATTGTCCTTTTGTCTGTGTTGTACTTAGGGTGAAGCTGGTCCTACTGGCGCCCGTGGTCCTGAAGGAGCTCAGGGGCCCCGTGGAGAGTCAGGCACTCCTGGATCACCTGGACCCTCTGGTGCTTCTGTAAGTGATTCCATAAACAGAAATTTGAAAATAAAACTTTGCGATAAACCATATTATGAATTCAATAAACCCAGACTCCAGTCAGTTCAAAACACATTTATTTATGAAGATAATTTATTTTAGCATATTTGCTTGTTTTGTCTCTTTTTCCTGCAGGGTAACCCTGGCACTGATGGTATCCCTGGAGCTAAAGGCTCAGCAGTAAGTTTATTTATTTCTTCTTTTCTTTTCTATTGCTTGGCCACTATATGTCAGAGGTGCAAATTATATTTCTGATATATCTGAATTTATAATACAGGTATCTACATTATAACAGAATCAAAGTCCTTTTACACAATCCTTTGTGTGTAAAATAGAAACTGAACATCACTTACTTTCAGTCATGTTCTGTGACTGCAACAGCCTAGATCAGTAATGCTTAAACACAGATAAACTTAAGTCACTTATTTGGCCTTAACTTACACATCAGTGATAAAAACAGACACTAAACAAACACCTTTTTGATCAGTCAGGCAGTCGACTTCACTTCCTTTTCTCTTTCTCTCTGTAGGGTGCTCCAGGTATCGCAGGTGCTCCTGGCTTCCCTGGACCTCGTGGGCCTCCTGGACCTCAGGGAGCAACTGGACCTCTTGGGCCAAAAGGAACATCTGTACATACTTTATGACTCTATATACTTTATTGGAGCTTTGTTGTTTAGAAACTACCTGGCTTCTAATTTGGATTACAGTACAGAAGTTATGTTTGCTGCTAATTTCTCTTTCAGAATGATTAATCTGGAAAATGTCGTCCCTTCTTATTACTTCTCTTTATCTCCTCTCTGGATTTAGGGAGATCCAGGTATCCCCGGATTCAAGGGGGAAGCTGGACCAAAGGGAGAAATTGTGAGTTTTGTTTTCATTTTATTCATTTTGAATGTCATTTTTTTTTAGTTTTTAAGCAAATAAGAAATTCCTTCAGACAAGGCTTTTAATATTTAATATTTTTTCTCACTCCAATTTGATGTTTTTTTTTTCTGTACAAATTGAATTTGTTGACAGGGACCAGCTGGACTTCAGGGAGCCCCTGGCCCTCAAGGAGAAGAAGGCAAGAGAGGACCCAGAGGTGAGCCTGGTGCTGCTGGACCTCTTGGACCTCCAGGAGAAAGAGTAAGTATCAAAAATGAAATTAAACTGGTTACTTTGAAGAAAATACAACAAGTTTAAAGTTAAAATGTCTGTTAAATTAATACTTAACCTTTTGTTCATAATGCATGCCATGGTTACATCATGATAATGACATATTTCAGTTTTTTTTTTAAACTGATAAAACAATTTTAACCTTTTATCAGCTTGCTGTTTCTGACTTAATTTGGGCCCACTTGTGAATCTCTTAAATATATATTTTATTTGTGATAAAACCATAACTGATTTTTTTTGTTTTCTTCTTAGGGAGCTCCTGGTAACCGTGGTTTCCCTGGTCAGGATGGTCTGGCTGGTCACAAGGTGAGCTATGGTTACTGAATAATGTGAAAGGAATGTGATTCTCAACCTCAAAACCAACAGTGTGGGGGTGCTGTGGTGGCGCAGGGGCAAAGCACAACCCACGTAAACAGGCCTTAGTCCTCGCAATAGTAGTTGCAGGTTCGATTCCCGTCCTGGCAACATTTCTGCATGTCTTCCCCCTCTCCCGCAACCTTATTTCCTGTCGAACTACTCAAGCAATATTTAATCTTTTCTGTGATATAAACCGTTTGCTGACTGATCTCACTCTGCAAAGATGACAACTGGGAAATGATTTTTTAACTATTGTCTATGAAACACCAAGAATCAGCAACATTTTTGTCATTTTTTTATTGTCCCTTAGAGAGCATTGATTGAAAATGCTTTATAAGCAAATTAATATTTTACTATTATTAATAATACTATTTGTTGTAGTGGTAGAAGTAGTAATATATCAAGTCCCGGATGAAATTTCTAAAATATAATTTTTCAATTCTTCATAATTATTAGATCAAGTTAAGTTGAATAAAGCAGCGTATAACTAATTAAATAGCAAAGTTGATGACATGTGTAACGAGTCTGTTGACACCTCAGAGTTTACTGATCTCAAATCAGTTTTTCACTCCTGAGTTAATAAAGATTAAGGAAAATATTCCTCTCCTGTTTCATTTGGATTTTACTCTGATTTTCGCCACCATTTAATGTAATTCTGCTTTGTGGCCACCAGATGGAAGCATAGTTCACAGCCCCATCATGCCTATGTATGACCTACATATGCCATATCACTTAGGCCAATGTCTCATTTACCATTATCTTCTCATAGACAGTTTCATTTAAAATAAAATGAATCTGTCACAATTTAAGTTTCTCATCTTCAGCAGATCAATAAGGAACTGCTGTTCACTCTTAACAGGAAAACTTATTTCCTTAGAGGTAGAAAGAAAGTTGTACCACCCAACAATTTGGCCCAAACTGAATGGTTTTCCTTTTTTTCTTTTTTTACAGGGAGCCCCAGGTGAGCGTGGACCCCCTGGAGCCAGCGGTGCCAAGGGAGCCACAGGCGACCCTGGTCGTCCTGGAGAGCCTGGTCTTCCTGGTGCAAGGGTAAATTACGCTTACAGTGTTCTGTCAGTTCGCACTTCACAAATCCCCCTGGTTAAATCCTAATTAAGTCTTATTTATAGTTCATCACCTAAACGTCTAGTTTACAACATAACCTACTTTTCATTCATTCATTATTTTAAATGAAATAAAGCCTTTAAAAATATGTAGAGCATGACATAATTCAGTCCTTGGCTAACCAATTATTTCATTTAATAGTATTTGCAACCATGCTCCTGCAGCTTATTTGCACTTGTTTAATTATTCTCTTCTCTTCTCACTGACAAATAAAAATATCAGTAAGCTGCTCTCATCCACATTTGCACAGTGCTTTATTGAAATTCTGATTCTGCTACAGTGGAAAAAAATTATTTTACATAATTTAAATACATCTGCGCTGTTGTTTTGGTTGTGCTTGTTAAGACAGAACATGAAAATCTACTGCTGTTCTCACTCCCTTCCTTCAGAAGGCCCTACTGTGGAAACAAGTGAAGCTGGATTAAAGTATGGCCTAAAAATCTATGAAAAAGACAACATATTCCTAACACTTACAGCTGCAGCAGGAAGTGTGTGCAGCAGAAGAAGCAGCCATATGTACAAACTTGAGAGTTAGCTTCACTATCTTAGCATTTAAGTGGCTGTCATATTAAATAAATAACAGCAAATATTTATTTAATATTTAATAATTTGGTTACTTTGCATTTAGGAGATAAATAAAAGAAGGTGACATGTTATTAAATACAGTCCATTAAGCAGGTGCAATTAAAGTCACAAACAGACATAATGTAAAGTTTTGGTAAGGATTTCATGTGTCTTGACTCTTCTTAAATTCTTTGTCTCAGCTTTTTTTATTAACTCTTTTGGATTGTAGCATTCAGATTTAACACTCAATCACTTTAAACCAGGTGGTGCTCTTACAGCAGTTAGACAGGACATATAAATCAAGCTTGTTCCTCAAAGCTTGATCAAGATGAGTAATTTTAATTCTCACTTGCAAAGCACTTCTTCTAGCTCTGCAGTGATTAAATCTCTTCACACTTGCATAAACACACAGTGTTGTAGTTACCTTCCTTTGCTCTCATTCACGTGTCATTTTCCTTAATTATTGAACTGCTGC
This sequence comes from Girardinus metallicus, assembly GCA_903067095.1. NCBI lineage: Eukaryota > Metazoa > Chordata > Actinopteri > Cyprinodontiformes > Poeciliidae > Girardinus > Girardinus metallicus. The sequence continues at coordinate 23,604 of CAEGAE010023055.1, read as the reverse complement.
TTCCTGCACAAATTACCTGCACAAAGTCTGATGTGTAAATGCTGTTTTCCATAGGGATTTGTTTTTTCCTACCAACCCAGTTTTGTGTGTGTTTTAATAGAGTCATCTCTTGGTTCATGTGTTTTGTTGTTTTTCGTTCTCGATCTCTGACAGGGTCTGACTGGTCGTCCTGGTGATGCTGGACCTCAGGGCAAAGTTGGGCCTTCTGTAAGTGCATTTCTGTTGTGTAATGGATGTATGAATGCATTTCAAGTATTTATTTTTTTATTTTTAGCTCATTGGAATTATTAGTTGTAATAATGACTTAAACATAACATTGACGTGCTTTAAAACTAAGATTTAACAGAAAAGACAATTATGTTATTAATTGTGGATGAACTCTATGTGCTTCTATTTATGACACTATTGCTCCAATTCATCATTTATTACTTTATTTCTCTTTTACTTAAGAAATCTTGTTAGGCAAATAGTCACAGAAATCTTCAAATCTTGAAATGCAATTAAATTTATCTGTACACAAGTTTCCAAAAACTTCCTATGACATTATATTTTCAATCATTTTGATTCTAAACACTGTTTGGACAAACTCAGAACAAATTGTTGCCATATATTTTTATATTAAGACATAAAAACACACTTGCTTACAAAATGATCCCTTTTTATGTGATTCCATTTTGCAGCCAAACAAAGGAAGATCTGAAACGATGCAAACTGAAATTACAAAAGGCTAAAATGACCAGAACGAAGAAATCACAACAAATAACAGTTTTTCACCAATAATAAGCTTCTTTAAAGTTGTAGCAGTCTTCTGTAAACTCATATTGTCCAAATTAAATGAGAGGTGGTGAACATTTCCACTTACATACTTTAATGTCATTTAGCCCCATAGAAGCTACAAACAATTGCAAGGCTTTGTCTCTAATAGAAGGGCTATATCATTCGCTAAACAATAAAAGAAAATGTAATGTGTTTATATTTTTTCTAAGCAAAATAATAATAATCTGTCAGCCCATGCATGTGTGTGTGGGTGTGCATGTGGGGGTGTGTGTGTGTGTTTAATATCGGATATAAAACAGCCAGGAAGGGACTTAACTCAATAAGAAATGTGCACAGCCATTATTCATCTGCTTTAATGTGAATTTTGCCACAATTCTTACATGAAAACTCACTAACAAATCATTCTGACTCCACTCAGACATTTTCTACCTTCATTTTGATATTTTCCCTCAACATTGGCTTAATGTCACTGCACCCTTAGCTTTTCTGTCACATCTAAAACATTTCAATCTTCATCCGCTGTTTGTGATTTTGATTGGATTTGATTTGATTTGAATTTGCCAGGGAGCTCCAGGTGAGGACGGACGTCCAGGACCCCCCGGCCCTCAGGGAGCCAGAGGACAGCCTGGTGTCATGGGGTTCCCTGGACCCAAAGGAGCAACTGTAAGTATTACAAGCAAAGTTCCATGCGACAAGAGGATTTATCTGGTCATTTTGTCTATTTGGACATAGTGCAAATGATAGATGACTTCCTGAAAATATATTCCTGAAACAAAATCATACAGTAGACTGGATTAGCACCATCTGACTTGCTCTGCTTCACCAACATATGCAGCTTCTCCTCTCTATAAATAGGTGCAGCACCGAGCTCGGCCACAGTGGCACTTTGACTGACAGGTGCTTCTTATTTTTACTGTTAACAGGGTGAATCTGGCAAATCTGGTGAGAAAGGACTGGCTGGAGCTCCTGGTCTGAGAGTAAGTTGATGTTTTCTGTGTTAATTAATATGCAAAAATGTATTTCTGAGGATTTTAAGAAAGAAATCATATTGCTAGTACCATGTAAGGTCTGCTATAAAGTATATGGTGGAATTTCTTTCACAAAGATCATTATCAAGTATTGATTAATTGGGGAAAGCAACTATTTTTAGATAATTTTCAATTCAAAACTCAGCATTTTGCACATCTGCTATTGCAAGGATGAATTGCATTTATCGGTCATTTTTTATTAAACTCTGACTCGGCTAGAAAATTGTGTTAAAAAAGCTCAGTTATACCTCTGAGTATAACTGTGTTACTGATGGTCTGCCAGCTTATAGCATCACTTTTGGCTTTGGCTAAACTCATGATATCTATCTTTTCACTCTCTTCAGGGTCTGCCCGGAAAAGATGGAGAAACAGGCGCGGCTGGACCCCCTGGCCCTGCTGTATGTATCTTCATCTCCCCACCCGACTCTGTCTAGCTTCAGCACTGATGTTATCTCTTCTTTTTCTAAGTCTACACTTGGAAACATCATTCAGTATCTCAATTTCCCCAGACTAGGTCTACAATAGCTCTGTCTGGAACAAAAGAAAAGTCCTTGACACTTATGTCTGAGCATTATGGGATGGCAACAGTGACTCACAGACCATCAGCCAACATGGAATGGTTTTTTTCAAGGCATTAATGTATATTTCACCTAAAAGAATGTTTCTCAGAACATTTATGGCATCATTGAAACATATTTTGATCTTTTTTCATTATCATAAAGTCTACATGGATTGTATTAATTGATTGTGTGTTTAGGGCCCCGCTGGGGAGAGAGGAGAGCAAGGACAGCCTGGTCCCTCTGGTTTCCAGGTAAGTCTATACTTAAATTATACTTTAATTCATTTATTTAGCTTTTTGAATTATACAAATTCCATAGTTAATTTACTAGATTCAGGAGTTCATCTACCAACCATTTCTTCCTCTTTCCTGTGTGCAGGGTCTTCCAGGACCCCCTGGCCCTCCCGGTGAGGGAGGCAAACCGGGAGACCAGGTTGGTACAATTTTTTGGGGTACAGCTAAAAGGTCATAACTTGCCCAGTAACACAGGAAAACAAGCTCTGTATGGAATTTGCAGAAACGTTCCTGCATCTTCCTGCAGGTTTACAGTGTATATCTGCGGTATACACATAGGTGTATACTGCACAGGTGACACCACAGAATTTACTCTAAATAATAACTTGCGTTATGGTTTACAGAAATAAATAAATCTGTGAACATCTTTCTTTTTTTCTAAAGCTATGTTTAAAAAAAGCTTAAACTGTTTGTTTTTCTAAACTCCTGCTGCAGCTAGCTGTGCTACCTTGCAACGCTGTCTTGTATATAAACAAAAAGTGGAGATTTAGTTTTATCCATCACTTTATCAAGTGATTTACAAAATATGTTCGAATTTGCACCCAAGAAAAATGTACTTTTGCTGCAGCTTAGTATTTCAACAGAATTTTTTTGCTCCATAAATTTTCTTTTGCCTCAACAAGCGTAGGTGGCTGCTGTCCCTTACTTTCCATGCTAATTATAGTGCCAGGAGAAATAGCAGCAGTTTTCGGTCAGAAGCTTAAACACAGTTCATCTGTATCAGATACTGCAGCTGCTCTAACTTTAACCAAGTTCTGCCTAAAAAGCTTTGACGCCATAAGCAAAAAAAAATAAAAAATAGAAATAGCCTATATTTTTTAAAAGTGATCAAGTACCTACTGTTAACATGAGTCAGAGAGCATTTATATAACATCAGTCGCTGTGCTTAATTAGATTTTTTCGAAAATAAGTCACGACAGCTAATTTTGTCAATAGTTGCACTGTTGACATTCAAACATCCTGATCTTCTGCTGTTTACTGTCTGCTTGTCTCTTCAGGGCGTTCCAGGAGAAGCTGGAGCTGCTGGTGCCACTGGACCCAGAGTAAGTCCCTTCAATTTCACCTAAACTGGTTGGTCAGCTGGTTACCGTGAAGGGTTATAGAGATGTGTCATTAAAAGGTTATGGTCAATTTCTGATATCTGATTTTTGACCACTATTTACCTGCCGATTCTTAGTGTGGCCAATTATAATGCAAAAAAATACAGGAACAGCATCGAGAAGCCTTTTGTTGTCATTAGTGATATTACAAGCAGAGGCAATGTCATATCTTTTGTGTGTGGGAGAAAAATCACTGTAAAACAGGGATATTTCAAAGTAAGACTTGCAGAATTTTAAGCTGTCTTTAGCTTATTTGTATTAGCCTGGTTAGAGTGGTTAACATTTAGAGTGGTTTACATCTTTGCTTTAGCTCTTAGATTTCCAAAAGGCTGTAAACATTTTATGATGAGGTGAAAAACTCAATATGCAAAACAGAAAAAACTTGCTAAAAGTCCTGCTCTCTCTCACTTTCCAACAGCATGAATGAACATGTTTTATTTCCTTTTAAACTACTTCTTGTGTGTCTGCTCTTGAGTTCATTTGTAAATCTCTGCCACTGAAAATATCTAGTTTTTCGTGTTTTTCACTCAGTAAGGGCATCCAAACTGAAGAGATTTGCCAGGGAGACATGTCAGCTCATACATAATGTGGCCTCAAATCAATAAAGTGTTTTAGCTTTTAGTTTTCTTATCCATTTCTGTAAAACAGTTGATTTTTCTGTGTGTTACTGATGTTTTTTAATTGTTGCTGTGCCCCTTTTCAGGGAGAGCGTGGTTTTCCGGGAGAGAGAGGAGCTGCTGGACCGCAAGGTTTGCAGGGACCCAGAGGTCTGCCTGGAACTCCTGGAACTGACGGACCCAAGGTGAAGATCAGAGTTCAGACCAGGATTGTTATCCAGTAAACGGGTTCAGGTGCACCTACACAGCTGGCAAACATGTCACTAGGCATCTGTATCGCCTGTAACAGCAGACACAAAGCAACCTGAGGAGATGAGTGACTGACTAATTACATCTTCTGTTTTTGTGTTTTATGTAATATTACTTTTGGTGATTTCCTAAGAAAATTATTGAGAGAGTTACCTCACCCCAATCTAGTTCTTAATTGTCTGGTGATTTGTCAGAAGATGACAGACTAATGGAAGTCTAAATTACCTCTGGGTCATGAAGCAGCACCCCCAGTCAGTATTCTTGATGACGAACATTTCATTTCATAAAGGGGAATTAACTTTGTGGTGCCTTAGTGACTACGAGGCAGCTCTTACCAAATTATAGCTCATGGGTTTGACGTTATTAACAGGGGTTCTAAGGGAAAAAACTGCTGTGTTTCTAATTGTACCCTGAAATTCAGAAAATAATCCAAATTGAGTTTGACAAAGCATCCCTGCTGCACAGTTTTTAACACCAGAAAAAGTTGTTTTACTTGTGCAACGGTTAGAATTCCAGAAAACATCCAGATGTACTTCTGGATCTTATTAATCTCTCCCTTTTGCTCATATTTCTTCTTGTAGTTTATGTACCATCCAATACCATCAGCTTTCATTCTGTCTATGCAATAAAAACAGGAAATCTCTGTTTTTGAATCAAATCATACATTTTTGCATCTCTATCAACTCCTTCTGCAGCAGTAATTTGTCACTAGTGCATCCAGGGTGGAAAGAGCTCACAGCAGTAGCGGCTCTCTATCGTTTGGTTTATTATCAGCTCAGATTTTAATCCCAGTTTATAGATTTTTTTTTTCCTGTGAGGTCAGACAGGAACGGATAGAGAGGATGAGGATTAGAGCCAGGATGAGTGCGATGATGGTGATGGGGGTGGGGTGAACAGGCATTCTGTAGGTGGTATCAAAAAAAAGAAAGCAGCAGATTTATTGCACAAGCCACACTGCTCTGTACGTCACTCACTTGGCCTTGAGTAAACAGTAGCTTGAAAGTACCCAGAGGAAAAATTGCTGCAGCGTGAGCCCTGCTGTTAGCCGTAATAACACGAGATAGGATCGAGATACGGTGTGCATCTGAAGCCAAGCAGAATAGACTTTGTATGAATCTTACAAGTTCTGACCAGGAGCGAGCCTGATGCAGCCACTTCAAAAAAAAAATCAAAGACTGCCTTTTCCTTAATTTGTTTTGTTGCCTTTGATCTGCAGAATAGAGTTTGTCCTGACAAGAGCCACCTTTCTTTTACTAAAAGAACAAGAAGGGGCTACATATAATTCTAACTTTATTTGTAATTAACTGACTGACTTATAAACATAATGTATTACTTTGGAGTGATTTGGATCAAGTTCTTTTATTTTTCCAGTCCTTTGATAGCTTTGGAAACAAAGCACCACATCAGAAATGGGTTTGGTCCTTTGTTGAAGCAGACAGGATTTTTTTTTTCTTACCCTCAGATGTCATCATAATTTTATTATGTTTTCAACCAACTGAAAAGTTTTAGCAAAAGCAATTGAAAATGTGTCAGAAAACACAAACGTCTCTTTTTGAATTAGATGTAAGCATCTGGTGCAGAAGCTTTCAAAGAGTTATTCATGAACTGAAAGCTTGAAGTAAGTTTTTAGTGACTGTCTCAACTCTCTGCTGCTCCTAGACTGAGCTGTCTGCTTTAATCCATGATCTGTAACAGGGAGCCATTGGACCTGCTGGAGGTCCAGGAGCTCAGGGTCCACCAGGCCTGCAGGGTATGCCAGGAGAGAGAGGAGCTGCTGGCATTCCTGGACCCAAAGGAGACAGAGTGAGCTCTGATGGAACCATGTCTTTTAAAAATTAAGGAAATTTGGACGTAACAAATGATTGATTGATTTATTAACCTCTTCTCCCTGCAGGGTGATGTTGGAGAAAAAGGACCTGAAGGTGCTCCCGGCAAAGATGGCGCCAGAGTATGGGATAGTCACTTATTTCATTTTTAGAAATAATAAAACGTCCTAAAAATAATTAAAAGGACAAAACAATTTCAATGGCCAATGCTCAATTGGCCTTAAAAGTTAGAGTCTTCATTTTTCAGCGATCAGAACAAGCTAAATATTGTCTGGATTAATTGTTTTTCCTTCTGATTTGCAGGGTCTTACTGGTCCAATTGGTCCTCCTGGTCCTGGTGGTCCAAATGGCGAGAAGGTAGGTAATATTTCCTTCTTTCTGAAAACACTGACACTGGCATAGTAACAAGTTATTTAATGTGTTTTGCTTGTATATCTGATTCTTATAGGGTGAATCTGGACCTGCTGGACCATCTGGACCTGCTGGTGTTCGTGGTGCACCTGTGAGTGTTGCAGTTCCAGACAGTTGAAGTTTATTAAAAAAATAAACAGTTTCAGCTAAACAGTAAAGTGAATTAGCTGTACTTGAGTTAATTATTTAGGGTCTTTCATTAGACGTAAGGTTACAAATCTTCTTTGATAACTGGGAGAACAGGAATGTTCTTTCAATAAACGTTAGTTTTTGCTTCATCTTCATCTTTCAGGGAGACAGAGGAGAGACTGGACCTCCTGGGCCTGCTGGGTTTGCTGGACCTCCAGTAAGTTTAATTAAATCAAGAATACAATCATATTAGATTGTCTTCTACTGGGAAATTTAACTTAAGAACAAAAAAATAGAAAAAATTAATTGTTTGAAATTTCAATCCCATTATAAACTGTAATAATTACTCACATCTACACTAGCACACAACTTGATTTTATTTATGATAGTAATGTAAACATCTAATGTTTGAAGGTGAGAAAGACGGAGTTTAACTGTGATAGCAGGTCAGTGTAGAGACTCAGATGTTTATACTATTGTTTTGTTATTGTTTGATGTGCAGAATTACCTGATTAAAATAAGCAAAACTTTAAATGCTTATTTTAAAGTTTAGCAATTAATAATTTTCATATATATTATATATTTAATTATGTCAAAGTAAAATTACTCTTGAAAGCTGAGCATCTTTGCCTTGATATCTTGTGTATTTTATGTGCTTTTTTTGATGCACTGAGTAACTGTCCTAAGATGGTTGTTTTCAGAAGTGTTCCTGAACTCTGCTCTCCATGGGAAGAAATGTTTTTGTTTGTGCTGCAGTGCTGCCTGAGGCCCTATAGATAACAGGCACTCAGGATAGATTTTCCATTCGCCACCTTGTCTCTTGTCCCCCTGAGATTTTTGATGTTGTTCGATTCCTTTGATGATGTTGGGAACTGTAGAGGATGTGACCCCATTATAGGTGGACACATCAGACTATTTTCTCATACCTACAGTTAAAATTGATATTTAGTTATACTGCCTAATTATATCATTTATGTAAACAACCGGCTTCATCTATAGAATCCAACCCTGTTTTTCTAAAACAGAATACATCCTTAACACAGAATAGGAGAAGATACACTTCATTGTCCCCAGATAGGAAAACTTACACACATTTTACCCACAACACATCACAATAACAAACTTCTATTTTGTTTGATATCTTTTTTACATTTTGATCTAAGATGAAACATAATGAGTTCTTATACTGATTCAGGATGTGTGTCGGGTTATCCTGATCTTCTGCACACCCCTAAGCACAGATTGATCATACAAGGGTTGTAGGTAATTTTGTTGCGTACACACTACTACATTCATTGTTACTGCAACCAGATTGCTATACTAAGATTATATCACAATAATACTCTCAGTCTGCTAGGAGTTCCTTTCAATTTTTTGCTCAGATCTCACACAATTTCAGGTCATCTCAATTCAGTTTATTTGAATCTCAAGGTAATTTGTAAACATCCATATACAAATAAATGTCCACTCTCTACATACATCATCAGTGTCACTTCATTATTTATTATCAAATGGTAGAAGTTATCTGTCTAAGGAGGCCTGGTCAATTGCATCAAGTCATTGACAACCATTCAGCTTTAGCAAGCATGCGGCGACAGTGGAGAGAAATCACTATGCATTACCAGAAGAAAATATCTGAATAAAGACCAACTGTCCACAAGATGTCACATTTTTAGCTTTAAATGATAACGTGAATATATTTTCTTCAACTATAATTACTAAAATTAAATATGGTCAGTCTAACAAATTTATTAGCCTCCAAATTCTAGGTCTGCTTAGAGTAAATTTCTTCAACATGCTTTAAACTTGAAACTGCACATCTCCTTATCGTCTTTATAATTGGATTACTGCACTGAAATCGGTTTGGCGTCATTTATCATTCTCTGTTTTAATGAGAGAAGACCAAAAAAATTGCCATTTTGATCTCGTAGAAGTGAGAATCCAGGTTTCATTAACTTTCCTTTCTCTATCAAATAGAGACGTTCTCCACATTGTAACATGACATCTACCTGACACATCATTTCCTTTTCATTGACACTATCTGAAAACGCTCAGATGTGACGCTGCTTTTCCCAGTCTTTTCCTCCAATTTAATTACTCTGTCTTGTTTCTTTAGTGTATAATTATTTGGAAAGATATGAGTTTACAGACTATCAGAAGCCATAGCTTCTGTCATTTCATTTATTCTTACACTCTAGACAGAAATCCTCTCAATGGTTTTCATAAGCCACATCCTTTCAAATGGATTTCATCAATATATTTGTTAGAACAACATTTATCTCAAGGCTTTTTCCCTTACAGAATACAACTATGATTAATTATAGATTTTATGTCAGCCTGAATACTCCTGCAAGCTCTGTAAATATTCTCCATTCACAGCTTACATACTGTAACATCACAGCTTATCACCCGAAACACTGAAAACAACCAAAATTTTATGCAACTTTTTTTTAAAGCTTGTGTCAGTTTTACTCTGGAGCCTGTCACATTTTTAATGAAGTTTTTTATCAAAGTAGTACATCTGCCTCTGTCCTTACTGGGCTGTGCAAAAAGATTGATGGCGTTTGAAGCATTTCACATTTTGTAAAGTTGCAGCCACAAACTTCAGTGCATTTCATTGAGATTTTATGTGATAGACCAGTGCAAGCTGGTGGTTAATTGTGAAGTGAAGTGGAAAGAAGAGGATTTATGGAGGGTTTTCTCACTGAGCTCTGTATAGTCTGTCATCCAAAAACGTAAAGACTGTGGCATAACTGCAAACCCTCCAAGATGTAGCTGACAAACTAAGCTGACAGTCCAGGCAAGGAGAGCATTAATCAAAGCGCTGTCAAGATGCTTATCTTAACGGTGGAGGACCTGCGGAGATCCACTGCTGGAAGAATCAGTCGAGAGGACAACCATTAGTCATTCACTCCACAAATCTGGCTTTTATGGAAAAGTGGAGAGCAGAAAGCCATTGTTCAATGTAAATTACAAGGATTGCCATTTAAAATGCACCACAAGCAAAGTAGATGATGAAATAAATATTTGTATAGAAGTACTCTAATGAGGGGATAACAAAGATTAAAAACCTTCACATCCTGGACACACTTGCTCCACTGTGAAGCATGGGGATGGCATACAGTGTGGAAACTATTCCTAACAGAGACAGCAGAACATTAAATAACTTAAAATTTAGGCAGAGATTCACCTCCTAGTAGAACAATGACCCTAAAAATCCAGCCTGGGCTAAAACGTCATGTGTGAATAGAGTTTATACCAAAGCATATACTTGTGCTAGAATGGCCGTGTCAAAGTCAAGAACAATTGGGACTTTAAAAATTGGTCACAGACCATCCTCATCCAATCTGGCTGTGTAGGAGCTTTTTGCAAGGAAGAGTAGCCAATAAAATTCAGTCTTTATGTTTTGTAAATCTGGTAGAGACACATGTCAGTATTCAGCATTGAGTCAGAAGAGCAGAAACCAACATGCAGAATCAACTGATCACTAGTTTACATCGTTATTAAATGCTGAATGTGAGAAAAGGCTTCAGGTATGCACATCCTGTTTGATTCCCAGGGAGCCGATGGTCAGCCTGGAACCAAGGGAGAGCAGGGAGAAGGTGGACAGAAGGGAGATGCTGGAGCCCCTGGACCCCAAGGACCATCCGGTGCCCCTGGCCCTGCGGTAAGTTTCATTATCAACCCAGCTGCTAATCTGCAACATTTAGCTTGTTTCAGATCTAAATGAATGGGGATTTAACCCTAAAGGCTGCCTGACTGCTGCTATAGGGAAGCAGAGGCACTTCCTGACATATATTCTTATAAATGACAATGTACCCAATCAAGTAGAAATGTACTTTTTTATCTCTTTGTTGAACATTCATACACAGCAAACAGTAATGAATTGTTCTGCACCTGCCATGAAACATAAAAATGTTCACGAAACAAAAAAAGTAAGCTCATATTCTGATTTATAGTTCTGTTTTGATCCTAGGGTCCTACAGGTGTTTCTGGACCTAAAGGTGCTCGTGGCGCCCAGGGTCCTGCTGTAAGTGTCTTTTTGAAAGTATATTATTTTGTTGGCTGCTTCTCGTTAGCCTGTTGCTCTCACTTTTATGACATTGCTTAGTGACGATACTATTGTCTATTCTGTTAGGGTGCCACTGGTTTCCCTGGAGCTGCTGGGCGAGTTGGACCTCCTGGCCCCAACGTAAGTTCACCGCTTTGTTCACTCTACCTCTGCTCATCCACTTTACTTTGTAATGAAAACAGTAGTACTATTAATTACATATAATACAGCGTAGATCCAATCAAACAGACAAGAAAAAAGGGCTGGAAAAAGTATTTGGAAAAAGATTATTCAACTTACATAAAACTCAAATTGGGGCCAGAAATAAAACCTGTTCATAAAAAATATGCCCAAAAAAGGAATGGAAACCTTTATTGGTTTTAAATCAGTCTAGCCCAAATCAGCTTTTTCGTAACACTTCTTATCTTTGATTTGACTTCCAGTTAGAAACAGATGCTGGTCACAATAAACTACTAATATAAACCTGACTCTGTTGGAGGTATAAATAATTTTGGGTTGGAAGTATAGCTGCAGGATGTTCTGTGCCATCTTTGATATCTTGGATCCATCTGTTTCCTGCCTCTTAGGCTAAAAGAGATGTAAACTGTGTGCTATCAGCATGGACATAAAAAATCATACAAAGTAAAGATGGGAGGTCTAAAAATAAATAAACCTCCAAAGGTCATCTCCATTAGGGATAACTGACATTTAATAACAACCACACTAAGGAATCTCTCCTGAAAATAACAGTGAAATAACCTTCACTATTATTTGAAAAGATTTAATAAAATCTAATGATCCAGTGATTAGATAGTGGTAGTTTTTGACATGGGAAATTTGAGATAAGTATCACATGCTGATCTTTAGAATATTAGATTAATTTTCCGAGGCTGATTTGCTATTCTATAAGTAGCTGTAGAGCATTTACCGTTCCTGACCCGACACCCACACACACACACACACTCACATTGCCAGAACTGTTTGTCTAAAGCAGCAGAACTGTCTTTAGATAATTCCTAACAATAAAGTGTGTCTTTGAGCTATATAGCCTTGTCAAAATGTTGAAGTCAATACTTTTTATTGTTGCTGTGTATGGACTCTGTAAACAGAAATATTTATCTGTCAACTTGCGCTCAAAATGAGACCTACTTTATATGTTTTATTCAAATGCTTGGTAGGGTAATCCTGGACCTGCAGGTCCTGCTGGCCCTCCTGGTAAAGACGGACCAAAAGGAGTGAGAGGAGACGGTGGACCTCCAGGCAGACAGGGCGATGCTGGACTACGCGGTCCTGCAGGAGCTCCAGGAGAGAAGGGCGACCCTGGAGAGGACGGTCCTCCTGTGAGTGTGCTGGACCTCCTCTTATAAGCACCCAGGAGACAGGCTGTTACGTAATGTGGAAATCTGTGACTTTGTTATGCTGAAAATAACATTATGGTTCCTGTTGCACCCCACCTACTGTTGCATGTAGGTGCATATCTAAAGAGAAGAAAATATTTAAATGTATTTGTTTTCTGCATTTTGAGCCACTTTTATGTTTTACTTTCAAGCCGGACAGCCAAGTGTAGCAGTAATGGACACGCTCACCACTAATACACAGAGCTGTCAGTGTCCATCACTGATTCTAATAGCAGACTAAGATGTGATGGCACAAGGCAGCACAATCCGGTGACAGTGTGAGAATGGAACCCCAGCCCTTTTACTTCAGAGTTGCACACAAACACACGCAAACACACCCCCACACACACACCAGTTACAAATAGATGACAAGTTCTGTCAAGATAATGACAGGTTGTGTCCCGAGGGCGGAGGGACGGTGGGGGCATCCTGCTCCAACTCTGAGATAGAGCTGCATTGAGTCCATCTCTTCCTATAGATTTCATCCAGTGTATGAAATCCTGGACCATAGCATCAGCACATCAAAGCTTTGTCTGCCTCATGGTGCGTCTCAGCTGTCACTTACAGTCAGGTGTTCACTGTGAACATGATTTCAGGAGCTGCAAGACATTTTGACAGAGCAGCCTCTGGAGCTGAGGATGACATAGACCACAGAGGTGATGGAGAGATTCATTTGCAACTCCGACTGGGAATAAAATATTGCATCGAGAGTGATGGAAGATATACACCTATCACGCCTTGGAAGTGATTTCTAAGAAAAAATAATGACCAAGTAGCTCAAGATGTGTTATGTGAGAGTACCACAGTAGTGATGAGTTTTCTGTTGTTTTTGTTTTCCACTCAGGGTCCACTAGGTCCCTCAGGTCCTCAGGGATTGGCTGGTCAGCGCGGTATTGTTGGTCTACCCGGACAGAGAGGTGAAAGAGGTTTCCCTGGTTTGCCTGGACCTTCTGTAAGTAACGTGAAATCACATGATCACGCACATAGATTCAAACTTAAATTCTACAAGTCAAACACAGTTGGAGATGAATAAAGCAAAAAAAAAAGACAAAAATTTAAACGAGAGCAATAAAAAGCACAAAGCAGATTAAAAAACTAAACAAGAGCACACTATATGTCATCAAACATACTTTGTTTGTACTTTTTTCTAATTCATATTAAAATATTTCAAACAACTGAGTCAGACCTGTGAGAATGAGCTTTACTGGGCTGTTGTGAAACTGGTCATGAGGAAGATGTAAAATGTGATGTAGCATATCTTAAATACATAACTTTTCTTTTTAGAAAAATAAACAAAACAAATATAACTTTAAAATATAAAAAAGGTACACAGACTCATATATTATCTCTTTGGATGCTAAATTTAGCATGTTTACTACCCTTGTATGGATGAAACCACAACTCAGCCCGCATTGTGATTTTAGACATGCACCAATAAAATTTTATGCCAGTTTCTTTTGCTATTTTTCATCATACACATAAACACCTTCAAAAGATCTCAAAACTGCTTTTGCAGCAGCTGCTGCAAGGGTGTGCATGTCTCCACAAACACATTGTCTCTCGAGGCCACAGACACACACAGGCAGACAGTCAGAAGGTGAAGGCATCGTCAACCCTGCTATCACGGCTGTTGATAAATATTAATGAATCTGCCATATGAGCACAATACTGACTGTTTTGGCACTCCGTAAAGTAAATGTGGGGAATCAGCAGATGTGCTCTGGACTGACAATCTGCTGTATCCTAATTTGATCAGTCAGAACGCATCTCACGTCAACCAGGGCTTTTCCCCTCATGTTTCTGTCTGATGGAGATTACACCACGACATGTGACTGAAGAGCTTTCCCTGCTAACATCCAACATTTTTTGATATATGACATGAACCATGTCCCCTACTTACAACATCTCAGCGTGCATGTCCCCACCATCAATTATTCACCAGTGTGCATGAAGGGGATTCTAGTAAATCAAAATCAACCCACAAAGGAATGAGCTTCCTGTGACAGATGGGACTGCAGATTAGGCTTCATGTTCTCCGAAGACATAGATTTTTTTGATCAAATACAAAGCAAAGTGTGATTTTTTTTTTTTTGTGGTCAAATACTAATTGTTACTGTTATAAACTGTTTAAACCCAACAGCTGAGTGCATTTAAATAAATTATGTGGTCTAAATGTGATTGGATGTTGTTTCTCTTTTTCTGAACAGCCAACAAATAGAAAAAAGCACAATGCTACTAAGAAATATTGTTTTTTCATACAATAAACCCAACAGTATCTACTTGACATGACAAGTAGATACAGAAAAATGCTGGAGATAGTAAATGCATTTTGAAGAGGTATATACTTCAATCTTTCACCGAAAGCAGTGAAATTAGGATCCATGGTGAAGTGCAATCACAAGAAAGTGCTGAAGATAAAAATTATCTTGAGTTTGGGAATCACTCTTCTTTTTAGTTTCTCAGCTATGTACTTCAAATTCTTTCATTAAATCTTTAGATTCATCTGAAGATTTATTTTTCTTTCTATTGTTAAAAATACTCAAATGTATAACTATAAATAAGCCTCAGAACCTGAACTAGTGGAAATTTAAAGAATTATATTTCTTTTTTCATTTTTCAATGTGTAACAATGAGTCCTTATTCCTGTCAGGGTGAGCCTGGAAAGCAGGGAGCTGCAGGTGGTCCTGGAGACCGTGGACCACCTGGACCAGTCGGACCGCCTGGGCTCACTGGTCCTGCTGGAGAACTTGGTAGAGAGGTAAAGGAAAATCATCGACATAAAGCATGTGTGTGATGGAATCAGAAATGGAAATTCATATTTCAGACACATAATTGAGTCAAAGACTTCTGATTTGACTCAGACTCAGAAGTAAAAGCAGGTCTGTAAGCAGGCTCTATATGCGTATATTTTCTTGCAAAAGTGATGAAGTTGAATAGTTGAGTGTTCATGCTAGCTGTGGCTTTATAATAATATCCAGACAATAGAGGTGAGTGGATGATCCAAAACGTCGATAACATCTATACCAAGTCGATACCAGTAGTAGATCAATACTAGTGTGGTAAGTTTCAGATTCTGTCTTGAAATTTTATTTTGACTTTATGTAATAGTTTCTCAACACTACCTTTAAAAAGATTTCGTTTTGATTTGATAAATTTTTTTTGCACTTTATTCATTTAGGAAAAATGCATATAAATTAGTTTTGTTTTAAAAAAATTTTTTCTGTTTACCATGTTAATATGTTCTTAAAATTAAATAATTCAAAGGAAATACTACAAAACACCTGAAAGTCAGAAGTTTGATGATATATCAGACCTAAAAATTTAAAAGTATCATTATTAGTATCAATATCAATATTGATACCAATATAGACGATACTGGCCCTGTATTTTCTTGGTATCGGATCAATACCAAAATTTGCAAACTTCTCAAACCTCAAACATAATTGCGTATTTATATTTCTAATAGATTGATGTCTCAATGATTTTCAAAGTCAGTTAAAGCAGCTCATAAGAAGTTTTGAATATTAAATTTTCAAAGAATAGAAGGTATTTGCTAAATGTTTGTGCTAAAATAAGCCAAAGAGAAAAGAAATACAGGATTTGAATTACCAACCTACAACAATGCATTCTTAAAGATGTATTAAAATGGCATGCATTTGAAAATACTCATCAAAGACTTTAGAGTTGACCCTCAAACACTTGAGACTTGACTTTGACTTGGGAAAATATTCTTATAAACGTCTCGACTGGATACGCAGCTGCCAATCCACTTCCTGGATGTGAGCCATTGAAATTCTCCACACTTTGCATCACTCATCCATTTGCATTTTGTCCTATTATTGGGTTTGGCTGCAGTGGGGCTCATTATGCAGCCAATATTCATTCAGTAGGACACCTGGTTAGAATTAATTAACACTTCATTTTGTCTGACAGGGCAACCCTGGATCTGATGGACCTCCTGGTAGAGATGGTTCTCCTGGAATTAAGGTACAATTACAAGAGGTCAAATCACCTGTTGTATGATTTTGTTGTATATTTTGATTTTGATGACAGTTACACACCTGTCATTGCCCTCAAAACAAGTCAGAATTGTCAAAGAAATGCTGACAATTCTTCAGGATGAAATCACTGGATCCTTCACTCTTTGTGGAATCCCACAGATGTCATTATATTTCTACCAGATGAGTCAGAGAAACACTTCATCTCTGTCATGTTCTTAGGGTCCTTCCTTGGCAAATTTGAGCAGGATCTACTCATTATCCTGCCAATAATAGTATTCATAACATAGGGAAGAGTTGTTACCATGTAGGGACATTGATTGTATTAAAATAAAATGTAATTGAGATGGAAGTGTCCACACAATGTTCAATAAAAGGTAAGATGCAAGTTTTGTTTGGAGAGTTTGTTGTTAAAAGAGCAGCGTCAGTGTTACAACTAATATTTTTTGCAACCTTTTACTCCATTTTTATTTAAGATATTTAAAAATTATATATTTTAGCAAATGAATTCACGCTTGGTATTTCCACAGTCTTTATGACACTTTTGTTTAACAAAATTTCCTCAAAGTGGTGGCTGTAGTAAGTCAGAAACATTGACCTGGCTGTTGTGATTTCCAACTTGTACTCTTTTTGCTGCAGGGTGACCGTGGCAACACCGGTCCTGCTGGTGCTCCTGGTGCTCCAGGTGCTCCTGGGGCTCCAGGCCCAGTCGGTCCCACCGGAAAACAGGGAGACAGAGGGGAGTCTGTGAGTAATGACTCATGCACAAGCAAAGTCACATGTTTTCCAAAAGCCATTTTAAAAAATCTACCAAAGCATAAAAGTTTTTTTCTGTGAAGCTCATTTCTGCCAGCTGAACATTAACATATTGTGTTACAAGTACCAAGATCAGGTGTTTCATCCCTGATAGACCTTATATCCTAGACATAAATTAACTTTTATTGCTTTTCTAATTTGCATAATATTAATTTAATGCATTTCATGAAGCGTCTGTTTTTTTTAACCGAATTGTATTACTAGTGTAATAATTATATTACTAGTGAATTTTAGTAATAAATTCACTAGTAATAATTTACTAGTGAAATACTCTACAAAAACTTAGTTATTGCGAAACTTCTAGGCAAGTCCGGTGTGTTAATATGTTTATCATTTCATTTTATTAGGGTGCCCAAGGACCAGCTGGACCTCCAGGACCTGCCGGTGCCAGAGGAATGCCTGTATGTATCCTGCACTGATAGCTTGGAACAACTTCCAGTCAAACAGAAATGAATATTCAGTTTATCTTCTTTCTGTTCACAACTGTCACCAGCAAGTAAGAGTTCATTAGCATGCTTTAAACTTGTTTTTAGGGACCCCAAGGACCCCGAGGTGATAAGGGTGAAGCTGGAGAGTCTGGTGAGAGAGGACAGAAGGGGCACAGAGGATTCACCGGTCTGCAGGGTCTCCCTGGACCACCAGTAAGACGCCATATCTAAAAAATTGTTACAACTACTCCATTGTTTGTTTCATACTTAAGGTCTTATTTCCTGTGCTGTCTCTGCATTAGGGTCAACCTGGAGACCAGGGTGCCACTGGACCTGCTGGGCCTTCTGGACAAAGAGTGAGCACAAACCCAATCAAACATGTTGCAATTAAAGCAGTAAAATGGTTTTAAATTGAAAGGAAACTTGTATTTCTTTTTATCTAGCTGAGTGATCAGTCTAGTTATGTTCATGCATTAGAATGAATAATGTTATCAATCTGTCCTTCTATAGGGACCACCTGGACCTGTTGGTCCTGCTGGAAAAGACGGGTCAAATGGTTTACCAGGACCCATCGGACCCCCTGGACCTCGTGGTCGTACTGGAGACTCTGGTCCCGCTGTGAGTACCAACAAGAACATCACCCCCTTTTTTGTTTGTTTGTAGCATGTTTTACTTTCCTAACTAACTTCTACAGAATAAAATATATGGCATCACATGCTTAATTATCTTGGTAAATAGATGTATATATCAGCCTCATATCCAAGACAGTGATAAGGGCAATGTAAATATGAATAAATAACAACCTAAAGAGTGAAGCTTTCTCCATGCAGCTTCATGAGCCTTAATGATGCTGTAAATGCTGCTAGATGCATCAGCTCTGTAATTTAGTTCAGTTGAAATTATTGCATACAACTCTTTTCAAAGGTATCACCTCCTTTTGAACTTTCGTGTTGCAGCCACGAACTTCAAAGTATTTTATTGGGATTTTATGTGATAGTTAAACACAAAGTAGCACATGATGGTGCTACTGTATGGAAATAGGAAAAGGATTCTTACTTTTAATTTTTCTGCAAATAAATGTGTAGGGTGTGATATGAAAAGCTTTACATATAGACGATTGAGATTGCAAACAAGAGCAGAGTGCAATTTACCCAGCTTCGCCTCTGTTCTGCAGCAGGGTCCAGTATGTACAATTGAACCTTCTTTACACACACACACACACGCAGAAATACCATCACTTCCGTTTGTTTGCCTCATGTGCTGACTTAG
Organism: Girardinus metallicus; assembly: GCA_903067095.1. Taxonomy (NCBI): domain Eukaryota; kingdom Metazoa; phylum Chordata; class Actinopteri; order Cyprinodontiformes; family Poeciliidae; genus Girardinus; species Girardinus metallicus. The sequence continues at coordinate 4,655 of CAEGAE010023055.1, read as the reverse complement.
GCTTTTCTAGAAGGATTTCTTCTACCAAACACAGGCCACCAAAGAAACACACATTCAAGATCTGTTTCTTTACTACATCATTCTTTACACATATTCTTTATTTCACCATTTTGGTTTTCTTCCATTCTGTAGCATCTGTTTGCTGTTATGCTCGTAAGCAATTTCTGGTCAACCCCTTTCACTCGGGAACCGCTAAATAAAATCCAGTACTGTGCAGAATTTAAACCTTACAAGAAAGTAGAGTTCATCTGGGTTTAAGCTGAGTAAAAATCCTGCTGTCCTCTGAAGGCCTCAGAGGTTTGTTGGAGAACATTTAGTGAGCAAACAACCAAAAAACACAGCAGACAAGTCAGGAACATTGAGGAAAAGTTACAGATGGGAATATCACAAGATTCGAAACATCTCACAGAGCTCTGTTCAATATGACTGTGGGAAAATATAGGGCACTATGCTGAAAACCTTTTGCATTTTTGGTGTGTTTTGCTTTTTCGCCAATTCTTAAAAATATGGTATATTCAGATATATTTCACTGGTACTTAACCATATGCATCAGCAATATGAATATATCATAACATGTCATTTTAAATAACCACTGGTATAAAGTAATTTTGGAAAAATGTATCCTACATTTGAATTATTTGATTATAAAAATTCAGAAAAAAGATGTAACTTAACAATTATTATGATTAATAATAATCATTAATTAATAGTTATTAATTATTACAAAGTATTTTAAAGTAACTTTTTAGATGCTTGCCCAATTTCTTGTCTTCTCTCCATTTTCTTTCTACATGAAACTAATTATTAAAGTGTTATTAAAAGACCATTTAACTACTAAAATGTCCCATATGAGGAAGAATATTGGAGATTGAAGCAACTAAATATGTTGCTTGCATTGCTCATCCAAGAGGGAAGTCCTAGACAGATAATTGCTCAACACACAGAGAGAAATGAGAAAAGCCTTTTTGTTTTTTATGTACTGCTTGTTTACCCTGGCATTCAGAAGAAGTTATTATTCAGAATTGTAGGCTTGCAAAAGCCCTCTTCAGAAAATTGTGTAAAATTACAAAGTACATGTCTTGTTCTAGAGAAGGAAGAAGAATAATCTAGCAGTGAATGAAAAACAGGATACAGGAAATCTACAATTGCTCAAGTAAAAATAAAATGTGTTCTTACTTTCTGAATTGTCTTCCAGGGTCCTCCTGGAAACCCTGGACCCCCTGGTCCTCCTGGTCCCCCCGGTCCTGGTATTGACATGTCTGCCTTCGCTGGTCTGGGTCAAACAGAAAAGTCTCCCGATCCCCTGAGGTACATGAGGGCAGACCAGGCCACTGGGAATATCCGTCAACATGACGCAGAGGTCGATGCCACTCTCAAGTCCCTCAACAACCAGATTGAGAACATCCGCAGCCCAGAGGGATCCAAGAAGAACCCTGCCCGCACCTGCAGAGACCTGAAGCTCTGCCATCCCGACTGGAAGAGCGGTGAGTGACAACGCAAGAATTTGGCTGAATTGGGGTGATACAATGAAGCAGACTGGGTCTAGTCTGGGGAAGTACATTTTTTGAAAAATATGGATTTGACTTGTTTGCTCTGGAAAATATTTGTCTTGTGCTGATTTAGAGTCAGTTTTTACAATGCTATGCAAAAACATGCAAGGCATTCCAGCTGTGCAGAAAGAATGATGTCACCCTGAAGGCTTTTGCTTTTTTCTCTGCTTTTGTTTAGGTGAGTACTGGATTGATCCAAATCAGGGCTGCACTGTAGATGCAATCAAAGTTTTCTGCAACATGGAGACCGGGGAGTCATGTGTGAACCCCAATCCTGCCAAGATCCCACGCAAGAACTGGTGGTCCAGCAAGAGCAAAGAACGCAAACATGTCTGGTTCGGAGAGACAATGAACGGAGGATTCCATGTAAGAATCTGCAACCTGTTTTATTTTTCTTAGCTTGTAAAATATTTATATTTACTATTGACGTTATGGCACAAATTAATGCTGTGCATGGCAAAAAGTAAAGAAGTGAATGGATGGATGAACTGTTACTTAGAAAGTCATACTTAAAGAGAAAATATCTTTCAAACAGGAAGGTATGCTGCCTTAAGTTAAAAAAAAACAATCCAAGCAACAAGTCAAAATATTTTGTTGCTTTACACATACATGCTCCACTGCTACAGAACATACATAAGTGTGACTCAAATGTGTTGGCAATTTCCTGACAAGATCCAAACCCATCTCTATTTTATTTATAAACAATTAATAACACTATTTGTTGAACTAAAATGTGGTATTGCTATTAACTATTAGCTACCCTGAACATTCACTCACACACATTTTCTCAATATAAAAATAAAATGAAAAAGAAAATAGTTCTCAAACACTGAAAACATTGAAAAGCGCTTCCTAAGTAAACTTTACTTACTTACTCAAAGAGCTAACTTGGAAACTTTGTTGCTTTATTTAATGACTTGTCTGACCGCTCTTGAAAAGTGCCAGCCAGCAAATCTGGCAAATTTTTCTGGTATTAGTCACAACTTTTAGAGTGCCTGGTGTAAAAGCATGTATCATTCTTACTCAAGGAGCAGTGGGTGATCTAGTGGGCCCCAAAGCACTTACAGGCATCAAAGTCTTCACACATGAATGCCTCCCAGCTGCAATCAGAGCAGGAGATGTTCAATCTCTTGTGTCCAGACTATGAAAGAGTTATGTATTTGTGTTGTTTACTTTCTACCAGATAAAAATCCCAAAGTGCTTTACAATAAAATGTATACCACACAATAAGACAAACATTTCATAAAAAATACATTGGTTTCAATATGACTTTACTCGTTTCTCCTACAAAATCGATAACATTATTTAGCTATTTCTAGTTTGTGTAAGGCTTAAAGATCAAAGGCAATTTTTTTAAGCGTGTTGATAGTGAATTTTTAAAAAGATAATGTCCCAACAAAAATTGAATACCTCATCCTGACAAAGGTTGCTGACAAAGGTTCTTCATCCTTCATCCCAGGACACTCACATTATACAAAACAGCTGCAAATCAAACATGACACACACAATTTAAAGTCACTACAGAACATTGATAGCTAAATATCATGGATTTTTCAATATCTAACACAGATGCCAAGATATGAAACAGCAGCTTTTAGTTCTAACATATTTAGAACTAAACAACTAAATATGTTGTTTAGTTCTGCTTTTAATTCAGTTTTCTAACTGAATTAAAAGGAAATATGGGAATCTTGCTGTTAAATATAAATAAAATATTTCTGTGACGAATACAATACATTTTAAATTTGGAATACATGGAATCAAACATTCAAAGCATTAGCTTATTTAAAATCACTAGGTAAATCACCAGGAACATAACCTGATGTGTTATTGTGTGTCCAATGCAGTTCAGTTATGGTGACGACAGCCTGGCACCCAACACCGCCTCCATTCAGATGACTTTCCTGAGGTTGCTGTCAACAGAGGCTTCCCAAAATCTCACTTACCATTGTAAGAACAGCGTGGCCTACTTGGATGCTTCAACAAGCAACCTGAAGAAGGCCGTCCTGCTGCAAGGCTCCAACGATGTGGAGATCAGAGCCGAGGGCAACAGCCGCTTCACCTACAGCGTCATGGAAGACGGCTGCGCGGTATGCAGTCCTGCTAGTACGATATTTGTACTCTCTAGGGGGCAAACCAAATGCTGATATTTTTCTGTATGATTCTTTTTCCTCCTGCAGAGACACACAGGACAGTGGGGTAAAACAGTGTTCGAATACAGGTCGCAGAAGACCTCCCGTCTGCCCATCGTGGACATTGCCCCCATGGATATCGGTGGAGCAGACCAGGAGTTTGGAGTTGATATTGGGCCAGTTTGCTTCTTGTAAAGAATGAGCAGCTGTGAAGAAGAGGAAGAAAAAGTGGCTGTTTGAAAAAAATAAAATAGGAAACGAAAGAGGAGCACGCGTTGGTGAAAAGACGAGGAAGAGAGAAACAGAAAAATCAAGACACTTTTTTAAAACATGGGACTTCTTTTCTAAATAAAAAAGTGCTTTTCCAAGTTGAACTCGGTAGGATATCTGCACTGAATGGCATCAACAAACTGTCATTTGTGATCCATCCGCAGCATTGTCTTCAGTCATCTCTGCCCCACCCCCTAATGGACACCCTTCACTCCCTAAACCCTCCCTTTTTCACTCTTTGTGAACGGCAACCCCTCCACATACCCAATATCTATGAACAAAAAGGAGGAAGTATGAGGAGAGAATAGGAGCTTACCAGGGAACAAGAGAGAACAATGTGTTGGTGTTATTTATTTATTGTTTAGATTAGACTCCCAGGTGTGGTAGGACTGAGTTTGTTGCAAAGTGATAAAAAAATATATATATTTTAAAGAAAAAAAAGCCTCATCCACCAACTTCCTCCTGTTTTATGATCATCCCATTATTCTTGTCACAAACAAATAAAGAATTTATTGTTCTTTGAAACCAAAAATATGTCAGCATACCATAGAATGTGCAGTTGTTCCTGTTTCTCCAACCATAGTGTGTATCAAAATTACTGTGTACTATAATAAAATCAATGGTGCTATTGTTGTAAAACAGTTTTGTGTTTTTAAGCAACCTGATACTTCGATATAGTGACTTGTATATATATATATACATA
>CAEGAE010023026.1:0-24465 GCA_903067095.1 Girardinus metallicus | reverse complement strand
TTCATCCATCCGTTCATCCATCCGTTCATCCATCCGTTCATCCAACCGTCTGTTCATCCATCCTTTCATCCATCCGTCTGTTCATCCATCCGTTCATCCAACCGTTCATCCATCCGTCTGTTCATCCATCCGTTCATCCATCCGTTCATCCATCCGTCCGTTCATCCATCCGTTCATCCATCCGTCTGTTCATCCATCCTTTCATCCAACCGTCTGTTCATCCATCCTTTCATCCATCCGTCTGTTCATCCATCCATCCAACCGTCTGTTCATCCATCCATCCATCCATCCATCCATCCATCCATCCATCCATCCATCCATCCATCCGTTCATCCATCCATCCATCCATCCATCCATCCATCCATCCATCCATCCATCCATTTTCTCTATAATTGGCCATTTTAAGTTTTTTATTCATATTCTTGTATAATTATTTCTACGTTTATTCTTTTCCCTTTGATCAGAGGCAATCAGAATGTAAAACATTTATGTTTATTTTTAAACATATGAATATGAAAACAAACAGTGGTAGAACAGCAGCTGCCTGCAGCGCTGAGAGACGTTGATCAGATTATTAATCTGGTTTTATTGGAGGAAAATCTCCAGAAATATCAGCAGCTGCTTTTCCACCTTCAAGGATTCCCGTGCCGCCGCCGGTCTGCGTCCCGCCGAGCTCCGGTCCGGTCCAGACGCTCGTCCTTTCAGTCTGCTGCTGCGCCGCTCTCAGCTCCTTCTGCTTCGATGCTGTTTTCAGAGTAAAATGCAGTTAATTTGAACTGGTTGCAGCCTGACGGACGGACCTCTCACCTGGAGCGCGGCCGTTAAACCCAGGATTCACAGTTGGACAGAAAACTGGTTTTTCCTAATTAAAACTCAAACACAAAGATCTATTTGGTGTTTGGATTATCATCTTCCTGTTTTACTCTGATCCAGCTGTGGCTCCTGCTAACCTGTCTCTCCTCAGCCAATCAGGAGCGCCCACCTGTCTGTCTGCTCCTCTCATCACTGCTCATCCTGTTGTCGGTTGCTCACTGTGTTCTTACCTCCATGTTGTTGCCTGTTGTCTGTCACCGTTGTCGTTTGTAGTTGCAAGTTGTCCAAGCCGACATTTCCGCGGTGGAGAGCGACGCAGTCGTTCACCCGACCAACTCGACCCTGTATTCAGGTGGTGAAGTAGGTAAAGGAACCCGACTGTCTGCTGCTGCTCGTCCTGACGCTCGCTGCTGCAGTCAGTGGACCAGCAGCTGCAGCTGCAGCACCAGCAGCTGCAGCAGCTTTTAGCTAGGGTTCATGCTCAAGGCTTCCAGTGTTCACTGCAGCCAGATTTTTACTGGATCTGGAGAAAAACTTTTTTCATTTTTACAGTCGGTAACTTTTATGTTCTGAATCTACAGAGAATCTGAGTTTATTATTATTAATGATTAGATTTTAGGGCTGTTAGCAGTTATTGTAGTAATCCATCAATTATTCTGATCATAAAGTTCATATTTTGTACATTTTCTGCTGCTTCTAAAATCAGGACAAGCACTTAAAAACATTCAACTGTTTTTTTGTCAATAAATTCATGTTTTATCTGGAAAATGAGCCTTTTCAAAAACCTCCAGAATGTAACGTCACCAAGCACAGGAACTGCCCGTTACCTAGCAACCCCAGCAGAGCCGCAGTCCGTTACCTAGCAACCCCTCTAGCTGCTGCTGGAGCTGCTGGAGCTGCTGCTGCTGCTGCTGCTGCTGCTGCTGCTGCTGCTGCTGGAGCTGCTGCTGGAGCTGCTGGAGCTGCTGCTGCTGCTGCTGCTGCTGCTGCTGGAGCTGCTGGAGCTGCTGCTGCTGCTGGAGCTGCTGGAGCTGCTGCTGCTGCTGCTGCTGGAGCTGCTGCTGCTGGAGCTGCTGCTGGAGCTGCTGGAGCTGCTGCTGCTGCTGCTGCTGCTGGAGCTGCTGCAGCTGCTGCAGCTGCTGCTGCTGCTGGAGCTGTTGGAGCTGCTGCTGCAGCAGCAGCAGCTGCTTGTCTCGTTCCACATGACTGCAGCATCGACGTCCTGAGCTGTCACCTCATGTGACCTCTGACCTCTTTAGCCAGGCTGCCAGCAGGCAGCGTCTCATGAACAGTTTTAGTTTCTCTGGAGATTCAAAGCGTCTCCATCACTTTGTTTCCAGTCACCGAATGTAAAGAATTTTTTTCTAAGTACATTTTATTACAAAAATAAGATCAAACTGTTTTTAATATTTCAACTAAATTGTTAAATTCAGTTGCAGGAAAATTTCACATTCTTGGGTTTCATTCAGTTTGTGACGTTGAGATTCAGTGGATTTTACTGGGATTTTTCTGACAGCAGAAAAATAAAACTTCACTTGTGAAGCATTTTCTAAAAGGTCTCCAGGACACAGAAATGCTCGTCTCTTGTTCTGATTGGGTTAAGATCCGGGCTTTGACTGCACCGTTCTGATACGCCTGCTTCACAAATTCAGGATTGACTGGAAACAAACATCAGGGAGCAAAGATTCAAATAATAATTTGATTTCTACTCAAACGAATCGATTCTCTAACAAGCTGAAGGCGGCTGGCTTTTATTTATAGGTATCAGAGTAATGGGGTCTAAAACAAAGCAGATCACACTGTGAGGATTCATTTTTTGCAAAAGCAAAAATTAATACTTCACAATTTTGCGCTGATTTTTGTTGGTCACATAAAATCCCCAAAGTTTTCCCAGGAGTTTGAGATGAAAGAGTTAAAATATTTGATCAAACTTTAAATCTGAATCTACTCATTTAAAAAATAAAACTGGGCTTTTATTCTGAAGCTTCTGGACTTTATCTTAAATCTTTGCTCTCTGTTAAAGTGACGCTGCTGAGTTTCTGCCTCCCTCATGTCGTCCTGCCCGCCTGTCTGTCTGCATGACCTTTGACCCTCCGCCTCTGCCGTCCGTCCATTGATCCAGGATTTATTCTGTGCTTTCCGCCTGCAGGCTCCGCTCTGGAGAAGAAGGGAGGGAAGGAGTTCACCGAGGCGCTGCAGGAGCTGAAGAAGAAGAACGGCCCCCTGGAGGTGGCTGGAGGTCAGTGCAGCGAGGTTTCAGTTACCAACCCGAGCTGCTCGATTTCACCCCAAAATCTGACATTTTCACGTTGATCTCAGAAATATTCTGAAAAAAAACTAACATTTCTGTTTAAAAGTCAAAAATTAGCTAGAAAAAAATCTGAAAACTAGAAGATTTCTGAAAGTAATTTCTAAATTTCTGAGTTTAAGAACTCAAGTTTTCTAAAAAAAAAAAAAAAAAAAAAGATCAGCTTGAAAAATAATCTCAGAAATTTACTAGAAAAAACTTGGAAATTAGTGATTTTTTAATGTTATTTTTGGTGTAAATTTACTCATTTTTTGTGTTTCCAGTGAGCCTGACAGACTGTCGGCTTTAGTTCAGCTTTAATTTTCCAGAGAAACAAAAGAATCAGCTGCTGGTTGTTTAGAATAACATTTGTAGTTTATTGGCGTTTTTTCTTTCTTAATGTTGAAGGACGAATTAAACCCGTGAAGCTGAAGCTGCTTTGGATTCATGTCTGAACTTGGGCTGAAAAATGAAATCTGATATTTTTCAAATCAGATTCGATTTCTGATTTGAACTTTTTTTTTCTCTGAAAAGAAATGAGGAATAACAGAAAATGTTTTCAAAATTGTTTTTTGTTTTAATCCCTTTTGTGGCTGATCCAGGCCCAGTTCAGCCCAGAATCCCAGGCCGACCCCCAGTGTGACCTCTTGACCTCTGCTCAGCCACAGATGTGCTGAGAAACGATCAGTGAACTTCACCTGAATGGTCAGAATAATTGATCAGCTCAGACATTTCCTGGGATTCTTAATTATGACACTGGATTATTTCGAGTTATTTTCAGCTTCCCTGTATTTAGCCGCTCCGTTAAGTTCTGGAGAACCTTCGGCCTTTGTGAGGCTGATCCAGTGAATCCCTCTGGACTTTGTTGGAGGGAGGCCGTGTTTCTCTCCAGAGATGGCGACTGTAGGCCCAAACTCTTTTTCAGTTCGTCTGATCCTGGCAGACGGTTTCACCTCGTTACCTCGCTGAAATCAGCCGCCGGAGACGCTAATGACGGGATTTCTGCTGCTACGCCACCTCTCCTCATGGCTCCAACAGTCCCTGCTTCTCCCCATGCTGATGTATGGGAGGGAAAAGCTGCCAAAAAGTTTAAAGTCTTCCCTTTGATAGGGGGATTTGGCTCCTTTTCTGGTTCCTTTTGGCAAGGCAGTAACGGACCTCTTAATGAGGACTGGCTTGAGTCCAACGTCTGTTTAGAGACCAGAAGGAGCCGTTTTAGGGCGTCATGCATGTAGGATCCTGCCCCCATCTTTGTTGGAGGGCAAAAAGCTGCTTGCTAACAATGGCTAGCTTTGGTTTTAGCTGTCAAGTTGTCAACATAAAGTGCTAAATCTTAGATGTACGCCTGATATATTAAATAAATACGGATGGAGTGATATGCTACTAATTATCAATATTACAACAACTAGATGAGGTTAGGAAAAAGTTTTAATTTAAAACATAGCGAGGGAGGGAAGTAGGTTAGCTATGCTAGCCTGACTATGAAAACTAACATTTAGATGTGCTACAGAATTCTGTGTCTCAGTTCAGCTAAAAAATAAACAAAAACTCTGACAGATCATCAATAGAGCAGGTGTTTAAATTAGCTAATCTACCACCGCTGTGGTAGCTCAGCTAATGGCGGCGGTAGCTAAGCTAACACCGCTGTGTTAGCTCAGCTAATGGCGGCGGTAGCTAATCTACCACCACTGTGTTAGCTCAGCTAATGGCGGCGGTAGCTAAGCTAACACAGCGATCATTCTTAATAATCACAAAACAAACATCGAGCCTGAAAACGTAAAACTATCAGACTGAACGTTCTTCTCTGTGTGTGAATGTTTGAGTGTTTTTTGGTGCTGAATCCTGAAACATAAAGTGATGTTGTTGTCAGTTGCCATGGCGACGAGTCTGTGTGTAGCATAGCTGACACAGAGTGAGAAAAACGTGGAATACTGGTGGTTTTTAGTTCTCTGGTTCTTCTGCGTTGCTTCTCCTGTGTGTCTCACTGAACTGATTTCATAACAGCTTCATTTAACGGTTCTGCTGCGACAGAAATGTTGTGGATGGAAAGGAAAAGAATCGTCTTTCCGCAGTCCAGCGCTGGACGTTTCTGCATATAAACAATAAGATTCTGTGGGTCTACAGGCTGAGACATCTTAAACCTAAGATGGTTTTATATTTTAGTTTAGTATTCTGAAATGTTGGAGTCTTACTGTGAGGAAAAGGTGTGCAGGATTATTTGTTTTCTCTTAGAAGTGACAGAACTCTGAGGTGACGGCAGACTTTTACACGCTGACAGTTTTTGTAGGTTTTAGAGGAAACGTGTTTTCTTTGAGCAGAGCGAAGCGAAGCTGTTAAAGTGACAGACGGAGAATCGCTGCAAGCTGCGTTCCCAGCTGGACCACACACTCAGACCTGCTGCTGGCTGAAGCGCCTCCATCTTCTCTGGGTTTTTACCATCTGGGAATGAGCCGCGGCTCGGCGCGGCCTGCAGATCCCCACACGCGCTCTGCTGCCTAATGAACTCCGACTGAAGCCTCTCACTTCAGAGTCTCCGGCTCTGGCTGAGCGTCACGTTTTGCAGCTGCTGGACTGATGGAGGCCTTCACTCCTCCTTTATTCCTCCTCATCCTCAGATCCCTGGAGAGGAGACTGTAACGCTGTGGGCCAACCGGCTTAAGCTGCTGCAGATTTTCCACTTATTTTCATTCCAAAGAAAAGTTCTCATTTAGCGCCTAACGTCTGCAGACTGGATGAGATAATAAGGCTTTTAAAGCTGATGAACAAAAACGGAGCTGAATTGTTACAGATGTGAGAAAGTTTCTGCAAACATTTAAAAAAGTTTTTAACACATGTCAAAATATAATGATAATAGTGATTTTCTATTTATCTGCTATATGTAGGAGCTGATAGATTCCAGGTCATCTACACTTAAAGTCACACTAGAATCCTTAGAGGTGATTTATTCTGCTTCCTTTAGCAGGTTAGCACCGGTCTGCGGCCTAAACAAAACCTCTTCATCACGTTTTGCACAAAATCATTTGAGCTGTTTCAGGGTCTCTGTCACTTTAAATCCAAACCAGCTGCTGCTGGCCACGCCCCCAACTTAACATTTACACTCACACAAGAAAACGGCTGCAAACAAATGCAAAATTACACAACTGTACGCCTTTGAAGAGCATTAGTGGAGCCTCCTGCAAAACCAACCAGAATGCAGCGAGTCAACAATAAAACTCTTGTCTTTTCCAGCAGCCATTGTACAGCGAGAAAACCAGCTGACCAAACGGTGGAGCTCAGTTGGGGTTGCTAGGCAACGGGCTGGCGTTGCTAGGTAACAGTGTAGCATCTGCCGATTGCGAGTCGAACATTTGGAGGTTTCTGAATCGGCTCGTTTTCCAGACGCAACAAAACATGAACTTGCTGCCAAAAAGCAGTTGAATGATTTTTTATTATATTTTATTTATTTGGTGTGTTTTTAGAAACATTTCAAGCCCAAACAGAAAAACAAAAACATGCAAAGTGTGAATGTAGCACATCAGTCCCCCTTAAATAATCTGTTACTTTGGTGTCCTGATCTCCAGTTTGAACTGTGAACCAGTTGACTCCAGTCAAACGGTGTCGGCGTTTCGCTGCAGTTCTAACTTCCTGTGTCTGGTTCTCCTCTCAGCCCTTCTGACCGGCGGATTCGGTCTGCCTGCCAAGTACGTGATCCACTGCAACAGTCCAGGCTGGGGCTCCGAGAAGTGCGAGGAGATGCTGGAGAAGACGGTGAAGAACTGCCTGGCGCTGGCCGACGAGAAGAAGCTCAAGTCTGTGGCCTTCCCCTCCATCGGCAGCGGACGGTAGGAACCCAGAGCCCGGCGCTGCCCAGAGCCCGGTGCTGCCCAGAGCCCGGTGCTGCCCGGAGCCCGGCGCCGCCCGGAGCCTGGTGCTGCGGGCGGACAGCAGCATCAGGCTGCATGATGGTGCAGAAAAGCTCTTAGATATGAAATGATGATTTGATCAGTTACTCGGTGCGTTAATAGACTTTTTACTGTTACTCAGTAAAAATATGTTGAAGTATTTCTACTTTACTAGAATATAATTTTTGATAACTGCCTCTTCTGGTGTCTTTATGCTGTTTGGTTCATTGCAAACAGACCTGAGATGATGATGATGATGATGATGATTATAACTGCTGGAGATAATATAATAATGATTATGATCAAACATTTCCTCTGATAAACAGCAGATGAAACTTTAAAGTCTTGATTCTGTCCTAAAGCCTGTTGATCAGTTTGTGTTTAGTTCTATTCATGTTCATATTGTTTGTCATATTTCCTCTGCAGTTTTAACGTTGTGACTTTGCTGCAGGAACGGTTTCCCCAAGCAGACGGCGGCCCAGCTCATCCTCAAGGCCATCTCCAGCTACTTCGTGGCCACCATGTCTTCCACCATCAAGACGGTCTACTTCGTTCTGTTCGACAGCGAGAGCATCGGCATCTACGTCCAGGAAATGGCCAAACTGGAAACCAGTTAGAGGACTGGCCGCTCGCTCTGCTCGTCCCTCTGCTTTCTGTTTTCTGTTGGAGAGAGGAAGACGTGTGCTGGAGTTAGAAATGAAGAAAATCACAAGAAGAAGAAGAAGAAGAAGTGTAAAGGCCAGGAACTTGGTTTTTGCATCATGTTTGTATGTTTGCTCTATAGTTTTATTCCTTATTTACTCGTCACCTCTGGTGTTTAACTGTAGATGTGCTTTTTTTTCCTAAGATCTTTTTACTCAAACAGTGCAGCACAATACAAAACCAACAATCCCATTTAGTTTTCAGAATATATCTATAAATCCAGTCAAATCTGAGCGGCGCTGCGCAGGTTTGGACGATACGGGTCGGTGCATGCGAGGCGGGAGAAACGGCTCTTCCTGTTGAGCTCGGTTCACTTTAACTGTGTCGTAGTTTTGGGTTTGGAGCGTCTGTCGTACTGTAAAAAGAAAACGGTAAAGATTTGTTCCGTCTTTAGGAGACTCCAGTATCGTGTTCTAGAACCAGTTCTTGTGTTGTGTGTTGCTAATTTCACTTTTCTTGCCTTTTGTTTAGACAGGCAAAGTATTTCCTCTGTGCACTGCAAAACCGTAGAAAAGTTGTTCCACGCAGCATAAATTCATCCGTTTCTGGCTGAAAACTGGAGGTTTTTGCAGAACGCCTTTTGTTTCTCTTCGTGTTCCTATAAGTGTTCATATAGATAGGAGTGTTTGTGAAACATTATGGACAAATATTAAACTGTAACAGAATTTTATTTGTTTTAATTTCCCGTGATTATAAAATGGCACAAAGAGTTGGAAGAAAAAAAGTCGTGTAAGATTGTTCTGTGTGTGTGTTCCTCTTTTTGTTTGTTTGTTTGTGTTAAGCCATAAAAGATATTACTGCTGTTGGCGCGGCCGCCGCCAGGGGGCGCTGTGTCACCAGACATGGCCCGGTCCTGTCAGCCATGTTTGTTGCCTCAGCAGCGCAGATGGATCAGATTTGAGCGGATTGGGGAGCGAAGGACGTCAGACATGCAGGTCTGCATTTGGACTTTTCAGCAGCTCGACTTTCTTATGAGAAAATAAAAATTGTTAAACGCTTTCTAAAGAATTGCTACAGTCTGATTATACAAAAAGATTTAAAAAGGTCTGTATTCACTCCAGTAATAAAAACCCTTTAAAAACGTCACAGAATTCGTCAAATTATTTTGTGAATTATTCATGGAAGAACGAGAAAAAACGAACTTAAACGTGTTTAATAATTAAAATGAATCTGATCAAAGATCCAGCAGGTTTTTATTTTCAGACCAGAGGACTCAACAGATCCAGGCACAGACAGATTATTGGCTTAATATTTCACCATAAAGATTCAAATAATTTGTTCAGATTCAAACATTCACCCTGAATTCTGTTTTTTAAATGAACAAATTAAAATCTGTTCATTTTAATTTACAGGTTATGTAAATTGGACTGTTTTCAAACCTTCCTGTTCGTTTTATTTATCACTCTGAGCTTTAAATGAACCGTTTCTTTACTCACAGGTTTCCTTTATTTGATCAGACAGGAAGGAGGGTGATGAGACAGAGGAAGGCCTGGGTCAAAGGTCATCAGGCAGGGACTCGAACCTCTTTGGACTCCAGATGTGCTGCAGTCGCCATAGCGACCCTTCCAGCTGTTCCTCAGTTTCCTGGAAGGCCTCAGATCTGTGGTGCATAGAAGCTGAATGCTGCTTCTGCTTGTTTGGTTCTGGTTCTGATGCAGAACCAGAACCTGAGAGGCCTGAAGGTTGACCCAGCAGCAGATCTATAAAGTATATATCTGCAGAGAAACGTCTGGATGGGTTTCTGGAACAACTGGAGCTGTGTTGACTCTAGATCTAGATCTATGACTAGTTCTATATCTAAAGATCTATAACTGTAGATCTATATTTAAATATCTATAACTAGATCTGAGTAGATCTATAACTGTAGATCTATATTTAAATATCTATAACTAGATCTGAGTAGATCTATAACTGTAGATCTATGACTCTAGATGGTTCCTCAGGTTTTGTCTCATCCACATCATCTCAGCTTCTGTTCAGCGTCTTGACGGGGTCAAAGGTCACCTGGTGACATCATAATGTGGGGTTGTGTAGCATTTGCGTCGTCATGGTAACTTGGATATTAAACAGAAGAGGAAAGAACATCCAAAAATTATAGTTAAGAGAAGAAACTTCAACATTGTTTTACAGAAAGTAAAAAGTAAAAATGACTCAACTAAAAGTATTTGGTGAAAAGTGACTCAAGTTCTGAGTAACTGATCAAATGATCATTTAATATTTAAAACTTACATCATCAGATGGAACAAAATATAAATTGAAGTGGAAATTTTAGCATTTAAAGGACCAAATGGCAATAATTCATATAGTAACAAAAAATAAAAGCAGTCAAATAAAATGTTTCCATAAAATCGTGTTAAACTTTAACAGAAGCTGCAGGTTTGAGTCTTTCTGGTTAAAACAGGTTTGATTTTCAGTCAGTGGGAAGAAAATCCAGAAATTTGACTCAAGTTAAAGTAAAACTACTATTTTCTAAAAGGTAAATGTAACGAGTTGCTACCGGAAGCGGTCTGTTCCAGTTCAGACTGGAACCAGTTCGGTACCGGACCAGCGGGCGGAACCAAAGACTGAGGAGAAGGTCAACCGCTCCGTGTCTTCTTCAGAGGTTTGTGTGGTTGCTGGCGCAGCGCCCCCACAGGCGAGGAGAGGAACCGGTTTGTCCCGGAACCGGAACCGGTTTGTCCCGGAGCCGGAACCGGTTTGTCCCGAAGCCGGAACCGGTTTGTCCCGGAACCGGAACCGGTTTGTCCCGGAGCCGGAACCGGTTTGTCCCGGAACCGGAACCGGTTTGTCCCGGAACCGGACACCGACTGCAGGGCGCTGCGGCCAGCATTGTGAATAAAACGACATTATTAATAACTGACATGGGATCAGTTATTAATATGAACATAATTATGATTTAAATTAAGAATCAGCAAGAAAAGTTAATTATTTGAAGTCAATAATTCCTTAATATTGATGAGAAAGTGCTAGTTTCACTGGCAGACTATTTCACCTTTATAACAAAACATTTTTACTTTAGGGTTAAATAATCTGCGTACTAGAGCTGGGTTGCTAGGTAACGGGCTTGGCTGGGGTTGCTAGGTAACGGCGCAGTTCTCTGAAATAATCTGGAACAAGAACTTTTTCCTTAATATTTAGGAATTATTAACTCAAAACCAACTCAGATTTCTGGCTGATTTATCTGTAAGTTGCGTCTTATTTCAAAGTCTAACATGTAGAAACTAAACCAAAATTACTTGGTAAGATTTGGTGCTGTAAAACTGTCTGATAAAGATGAAGTTTATGTTTGGTCGTCCTGATGTGGTCAGGCGCTGCAGGAACAGGGAGGACCACAGAGTCAGATGGGGGTCAGTTTCCCAGCCGTGCAGGGAGGCCGGGACCCCAGACCTCCTCTGAGGGCCCATCTGACGCCTAATCCCAGGAAATACAGGCAGGTTTCACGGCCCTGCCCACCGGCCCGCGAGCAGGCAGAAAAGCCCAGCAAATTCAAAGCATCTGTACGGGCAGGGGCCAATCCGAGGGCCGCCTTTCCCAGAGCCCGCGCAGATGAAATTTTATTCTTTGCACGAAAAACTGAGAGGGGGAGGCGGGTAGAAAAACAGAAATTAAAGTAAAGCAAACAAAGTGGAGAGATGAAGGAGGAGAGGAGCCGGTCGGCAGAGATCAGCGCCGCTTCTCATAAGGACGGGATTTTCAGTTGGTTATGGATCTGATTCTGACCGGAGCCTGACAGCAACAACAGTCTGCTGCCGACCGGGAAAGAACCAGAGCTTTGTGCTGAAAACATGAAGTCAGGAGGAAAGTCTTCACCCAAAGGGTTAAATCTTAAAAGTTTCACAAATCCTCACTTGACTTACAGTGAATAGGTTAGCATCAGTCTATGGCCTATACAAAACCTGCTCCTCGCACGTTTTACACTAAATCGTTCTCAGATAATCAGATTTCAGTCTGAGCTGTTTTAGGGTCTCTGTCGCTTTAAATCCAGACAAGCTGCTGCTGGCCACGCCCCCAACTCATTATTTACGAAACAAAATGGCTGCAAACCGATACGCAATTATACAACAGTGTGTCTTTGAAAAGCATCGGTGGAGCCTCCTGCTCAATCAACCAGACTGCAGCAAGTCAACAACTAAACTCTTGTCTTTTCCAGCAGCCATTGTACAGCACATAAAAACCAGCTGACCAAACGTGCTGGGACTCATTTTGGGTTGCTAGGCAACGGTTCAATATGACTCAGTCGTGAGGTTCTTAAACGGCTCTTTTTCCAGACACAAGAAAATGTGAACCTATTGTGAAAAAAGCAGCTGAGTGTTTTTTAATCTATTTTTATAAGCAGTTCAGACCCAAATGAAAAAAAAAAAAGAATTTTATGTAATAAATCCCCTAAACTCTCAAATGTTGCTGAATTAAAGTAAATCTGTAAAGAAGTGGGTCGTATGTGACCAGAAGACAAAGACGTTTTTAAACTTGTTTTATTTAATTGGATTTCTTCCCTCCACAAATGAAAAATAATTCATTGTGTTCAGAATAAGTTTGAGAATATTCGTCACAGCAACAGGCAGATCGATAAAAACATGGAGCTGTTGGTGAACGAGAGGCAGAGAAATGAAGACAATTTAACTTAGAAACTAAAACTACCAAATAACAGAACAAAGACTAAAACTGAACCCAGACGGTTTAAGAGAGAAAATGTTTATTACAGCTGGAGCTACTAATTAAAGTTTCCACCAAAAACATCCATTTTTAATAAAACATTTTCATGTTTTAACAGAGTAAGAAACAGTTTCATGTCTGATCAGTAAATTTCCTCCAACAGTTCTGACATTTTTCACCAAATGAATAATTAGATTATCATGAAACTCAATAAAACATGAACCTTATTTCTGTTGTCTACATTCAACAACATTCAGAAACTGTTTATGAATCAATTTAAGCAGTTTGTTGTATAAAATGATGTTTTAACGTTTCATTCTGTTTGTCACAAACGTTTTCTGACAATTTAAAGCAAAAGTTTGAAGATTCATGAAGCTGCAGGATGAAACTGCAGCAAGAAGCAAGAGAGAAGAAAATAACTCCAGTCTGACTGACGGTTTGTTTTGGGTTGAAATGTGAAAAATGTTCTAAAGATTAAAACTCTGAATGTAATAAGAAAATGTAGAAATAAGTTGATTGTAGCAGATTTGCCAGCTTGAGGCAGATGATACTTTTAATATCACCTTGAATATTAAATCTAATATAATAAACTGCTTATATTAGACCAACTCTTTAGTTTAATCTGTAATGCTTTTATTTTCAGAAACAAAACCAGCTTGTTGGCAAGATGAGTCACATGACCAGCAGCAGGAAGTTACTACTGCTGGAAACCACAAAGAAGAAGAAAACAGGAAGTGGTAGGATGAAGATGCTGCATGTTTTTTATAATGTGAACAAATTTATTCCCGTCTGATTTTAATGGTTTCTTATTTAACAAAGTCGTGTTTCCGTTTCCCGCCAGTAAAGGCGGCGCAGCCGCCGGCGCTGTGCGTTGGTGTTGCTGCCTCTGATGCCGCCGGTCACCTTGAAAGGGTTAAATTTGGATCCAGGCTGGGATCACGCTGCTGGCCCGTTTGGAGCAGGAAACCTGATATTTTGGTTCCTTTTGATGGCCTGATTCCCAGGCTTTAGAGAATAAATTAAATGCAATCCCTTCCTCGGCCTCAGCTGCAGCGGCAGGGCATGCTGATTTAGGATTTTCATCTGGGGAGCTTTTCCCTCCCTTCCTGCTCTCCTCGTCCGCAGCCCCCTTCTTTCATCAATCTCACTGAGAAAAAAATGGTAAATATGTTTTAAAATGCAGCTTTTGGGAGGCAATCATAAAGGCTGAGCGCAGCTGTCAGTCACAGGGAGCAGAGGAAGGTTGCAGAGGGGACAGCGATGGGAACGAGTCACCAGGTGGCTCAGGAGCCAAAATATTCCGTCCTGATCCTGAACGCCCCGCTGCTGCTTCAGCAGAGCTCTGAGCATCAGCAGCAGAGAGGGACAAAGCCGCTAATCTGCCTTCAGACGCTCATCTGGGAGTCAATGTGGCCTGGATCCTCCGCCTGGATTTACAGGAAAACCCAACAACAGCGACACGGCAGACGGAGGATCTGCTGGAGCAGCTCTGCTGTGATCGCTGAGCGACGCTCAAATATGCTCTAATGAATGATGGAGTTCAGCAACAGCGTGACACCAAGATGGCTCCTCAGACAGAGATTGATGTGTTGATCAGAACCTGCAGAGGTCCTGATCGAAAACAGCTGAACTCTGAGAAACTCTGAAAACCAAACCAGATTTTTTACCCATCTTAACCTTTTCAAGGCAAAACAACCAAAACGAAACTCTGGCCTTTTCCAGCAGCCATTGTACAGCAGCTGGGGTTGCTAGGTAACAAAGTGGCTCAACAATCTGGAAGTGTTTTAAAAACGGCTCGATTTCCAGAAGCCAGAAACAAAACTGAGTGTTTAGTTTGTTTTTTAGAAACCAAAATGGAAATATAAAAAAATATGTAAAATATGAATTTTGCATAATTTACAGGTTCCCTGTAAAGCTGCTCACACTCATACAGGCGGGTTATTGTAACGGCTTCCAGTTTTCTCTTTGGTCTGTTCAGGATTGAATTGTGTGACATGGTGAACAAAGACAAGATGGCGGACGGTGAGTTCTGCTGGGAGGAGGGCAGCGGGTCAGCAACGCGTCACCGGTCGGTCGTAAACCGCTTTATTGGTCTGGTCAGGGTCTGGAGGTCACACAGAGGTCGTCAGAAGAGCCGTGATAATCTGAGGCCCAGGTCAAAGGTCGAGTCCAGCTGATAAACTCCAGCTCTGTGTTTCTGTAAATCATTAAGCTCAGTGATTGGCCGCAGCTCGACGGCTGCCCCAGAGGATTCTGGGACAGAAAGGCGGACAGTTTGAGGTGAAACTCAAGGTGACCTTCAGCTCTGACAGAGAAACAAACTCACACATTTAGCATCGACAGGGAGAGTCCAGTCAGCTGCTAAGATCATCTGATAGTCATGACAGAAGGAAGTGACCTCACAATCAGACAAAGACTTAAATCCTTCCTGAGACTGGAGGAAAATCTTCCAAATGAAGGAATCTGATTTTCTTTGGAAATGAACCGTTCGGGTTAAAACAACCGAACATCTCGACTCATCCGCTCCAAACTTCAGCTTTTTAAACTTAGAAATAAAAATGGAGGATTCATGAAATCAGTTTGCTGAAAGTTTGACCTTTTCAGTTATGAAGCAAATAGTGACAGAAAAGTTAAAAATACTGAGAAAACTGAAAAACGTGAGACAAACAAAGAGACTAAATGAAACAGACGACCAAATCTCATCATCCAAAGAAGAAAAAAATAAACCCATTAAAACTGGAAGTCAGATTTGGAACAAAAAAACAGATATTTTATTTTTAGGTGGGAATGTGTTGCAGCATAACAACAACAACTCTGTGTTTTCCAGCAGCCATTGTACAGCAAACCGAGCAGGAAAAGCGGCTGGGGTTGCTAGGTAACGGGCTGTTGAATGTGAATCGGGAGGTTTTTGAATCGTCTTGTTTTCCAGAAGCAAAAACATCTGGATGATTTTTTAAGTTGGTTTGTTTTCAGAATCATTTGAGACCCAAATGGAAAAATAACAAGAACCAAAATATGAATTTTACATAATATTGAGAGCGTTGTTGATCATATTTTGCATAAATATGATCAGGAAGTCGATTCTGAGCCACTTTAGATAAAATCTAGTAAAATGGTTTCATCTAAACCTGAAGATGAAAACTCTTCAGAAATCCTCTGCCGGCTCTGCAAACAGCGACCTGGAAACAGGAATCCGTTTGATGAGCTGAATGTCTGCAGGCTCCGCTGGGCAGAAAACGTTCCAGAAGGAAGAAATGAGCTGCAGCTTGTTGCTGCTTGAGCCACAATACAAGAGCAGCCAGGAGCCGCTGAATGGGAACGTCATCAGCGCTGACAGGCTAAATGAAGGGCATCAAAGCATGGAGGAGGTCCAGAGGAGAAAAGAGTCAGAAGAAGAAGAAGAAGAATGAGTGAGTTTGATGAAAGGCGGCGGGACGCTCTGCAGCGTTAGCACGCTGAGCTAAAACAACAAAACTCACAAGAACTTCATTCACAGCCCACGTTTACTGGTGGCTTTTTTATGTCAAACTGAAGGCCCGAGGGCCAAATCCGGCCCGCCACAGCTGTTTCTGTGGCCCTCCAGGCTCAAAAGGCCAAATCACAATCACGGAAATTCACGCTAATGCAGGATTTGAATTTATTGAGAATTGTTTTGAGCAAACATGGCAAGCATCAGTTTATGTGATGCTGACTCCTTCCTGTAGGTGGCAGTATTTCTTATTTTTACTGCTGTCTAACTTGATGTCAAGTTTCCATCTGATTGATGAAAAAAAGTCCCATTTAACGTCGTATAAAAGCACAAAAATTCCAGAATTCCTCAAAATATTTGTAAACTGATTTTGATTACAAAACAATTGTGAAATTCTGGAGATTTATTTTCTTGTCTTATTTTCTTACACATCAACTTCCCAGAGAAGAAAACATATATATCCTGTTTTCCAAGACATTTGATATTTTTGTTGATTTAAAAACCTAAAAAGAAAAAGAAACCAGTGTGACTTTAAAAATTACACATTTTGTTTTTGCTTGGTGAGGCATGAACGATAACCGACCTCTGACCTCTGACCTCTGGTCCTCCAAACCTCGTTCTGGGTTCGGTTGAAGTGAACTCTGGTTCGGTTTGAATGTGAACACCAAGTGGACCGGAGACTGCTCCAAAAGCAGGAAGTGGACAACAGCGCAGGGCATTCTGGGTAAATACAACCAAAGCTAACGTGCTAGCCTAGCGCTTTCAGGAGAATGAACTTGTGGTTTTTATCCAAAGATGCTAAAATCTGATGCCTCCATCTTGTTCCCATCTGGTGTAGAAGGAAGTTGCGCTCAGAGGTTTTGTGTCGTTTCCTGCAGTGGTTGTTGGTGCAGCGCCCCTACAGGCCAGGAGGGGAACAGAGAACCACAGCAGCTGGAGGTGGAGCAGATGATGGAGTTCTGGGCCCAGTAGAACCAAAACGGACCGTCTGAAGACAAACAGCCTTTTTAGATTTTTCTTTGTAAGGAAATTTAAAAAATGTTCATTTTTCTGTGTTTGTCTGAATGTGTCTGCAGGAACTTTTCCCGCCTCATGCTGACATTTTATTGTCTGGTTGCATCACACTGTTTCACTGGCGCAGCAGCAATGTTTGGGTTGCTATGGAAACCAGGTATCTTGCTCCGTCCTGTAGCAGCTTGTCGTATTAATGACTGAGTGCGTCATCATGTTGTGGTGTAGAAACATTCATTCATTCATCGTTCCTCAGCAGATCACTTCCTCCATCATGTCATCGGTTGTTTCTGTGGTTTGTGAAGCAGGTGAACCAACAACTGAGGATAATTTATCCTCTGATTGAATCACATCATAAATCAAAAGTTTTTACGGCTGAATGAATTCAGCTGAACAGCCTGAAGCTGCAAATACAAACAGGAAATGATGCGATCTTCACTGAGCCACTGGGAAATGTCTCACTCAATATTTTATTGCATTAGAACCACAAGAACAAGACTTATTCCACCAATATGTCACAGTTATGAAAGCATTAAAAGTTCCCTGAATCCTGTCAAACAGCAGACAGACAGACAGACGTCTTCATTTAAAAACAGATGTTCTCCATTTACTTTGATTAGTTTATGAGTCTTTTAATGTCTGCATTTTGTTTTTATTCTTTTAGTATGTCCATCACTTTGCCATTCGTTCTAAACACTCACAGCTTAAGGAGAGAAAATGAAAAAGTCTTTTTAACATTTTGAATGAGAGCATTTTGCATCTGGAGCGTCGTTATGCAGACATGCGGCTCCTCCAGGTAAGAAAACACCTTTTGGAAAGAAAAGGAGCAGATCAGGGCATCACAGGACGGATTAAACCCGGCTGGGTCGGAGGAGGTTCCAGGGGTTGTGTGTGTGTGTGTGTTTGTGTGGGTGGGTGTGTGTGTGTCATGTTCTCAGGCCACACATGTTCTCCTTTGTGTGTTTTGGGTGTCAGGGTCTTGACACTTTAAGTCTCGTCCTTTTGTATCATCAGGACCTGAGGCTTTCCCCTCACACACACACACACACACACACACACACACACTCTGTGAGCAAACAGCAGCCTGGGTGTCATCTGTAACCCTCAGAGTTCAAAGTCCAGCAGAACAATGAGACACAATTAGCAGCTTACAGTCGGATCAGAACAAAATCTCTGCTGGTTTATTTCCTTTTTGCCTCTTTTTCCAAATCTTTTCTCATGTTCTAAGGAAGAGGTGATGACAATGAGTTTCATTATGGGGAGTGCTGCTCAGGACTCATTACCCTGATGGGACGGATTCCTCCGCTTTTTCCTCTGCTTGTTCAAAAGTTCACCTGTTAGATGTTTGTACAAGTTTTCATTTCTCTGGATTCAATGTAGATCACGTCATAAATTTTGTAAAGATTGAGACATTTTGTTTTCATATTTGACACAAATAAAAAATAAAAACATTTTATTTTGGACTGTTTGGCATCAAACTGTCCAGATCTTCACATGAATGAAAGAACAGGAAGTAACACCAGAACCAGCGACTCATATTTTAATATCCAGTTGTTCACAAACATCTCAACTTCTGCAGCACAAATGGAGCAAAATGAGTTTTGATGCGTTTGGTTTCAATCCCTCCTCAAGATTCTAATTTATAATATGGTTTATAGTTTCATAGAACATAAATGAAGTCTAAACCTGCAGCATGTCTGCCGGCCAGTCGCTGTTCCATCCTGCTGATCAGTAACCTGACATGTTACTGATCAGCTGCTTAAAGGCAGAACTCAGCTTGTGGACACTATGAGAATATCCTATCAATATTATAGGATGTTATATTGATAGGATATTAGGATATCAATATTTCCCAGGTCTAACGTCAAGATCCTTTGGAAAGTTTCATGTAAAATATTATGAGTTCAGTAAATTTGATGATCACAACAATTTATATAATTCAAGATTTCAGGGAGAAATTCTGCAGAGCCTAAAATTAAAGGGACAGTACGTGTTTAAAAGTGGGGCTCTGTGGAGCCGTTATCAGCAGTCAGTATCTTATTAACAGCAGAAAAATGTGACGCAAAACAGGAAGAGATCCATTTTCAAAATAAAAGTATGGTAAACATGTGGAATGAAATTTTCATGTTTTCATCATTGGATCTGAGTTCAAATAATGTGGTTACTTTAAAACTGATTAATAAATCAAAACAATGAACGTTTGATCAGTTTTTTACAGAAAAGGATAAAAAAAATCTGATTTATTTTTTCTCAGACGATTAACGTCAGAATTAGTTTTTTGACCTTACTCTCCTTCCGTAGCTTTGATCTGTTTCATGATTTAATATCCAATAATTTACCACCAGAAAGTGAAACAGTAGCTGGACTCAGAGCCTCTGCAGCAGCGGCGGGTCCTCCACCCACTCAGCTTGTTGTCCATGGTGTCCCTCTGTCACTGTGAGCGTCCACTGCAACTGGAGACCAGTCTAGACTGGCTGGCTGCGGCCGCTAATCCCCTGAAACATGCAGCTGAATCCATCTGAAACCAGAGAGGCGGCTGTCGGCCTGTTAGCGCCGCAGCGGCACAAACACAGAGCAAAACATACTGCAGGTAAAACCAACGCTTCTCTAAATCGTTACCGCTGGAATGAAACTAAAAAACACAGAGAAGATATTAAGCTAGGAGTCCGTCCACAGCCGGACCCCGAGGGATGATGGAGGACAGGGGCGGGTGGACTGACCATCAGACATGGCGGATGGCGGTGAAGCGACTCATCTGTCTTCAGAGTTTCGTCTCTGCTGGTTTTCAGAGCGGAGATAAATCTGCTACTGAGGACGATGTGTAACTGAGACGTCAGAGCTACACGCTGTGTGACAGATAGCCGAGCAACTGTATGAGCGCATGACAAGGTCAGGAGAAGGTCACTGGAAAACTGCCTCAAAATACCAAAGTCTGCAGTTAGATTTTAAACTTTAGCAGCGCTTCTGCAGGAGAACCGTTACTTAAATGAAACCTGGAGGTGAAGCTGGTATTAATTTAGTGCAGAGCGCCACAACAGAAAAACCATTAATGAATAACTCAAAACCACTTTTAGTTTTCTTTTTTCTTGCTTTCTGTCGGCTACATGCAAACTTGTTGCTATAGCAACCGACAAATATATCAAGATTCAGCGCCAAAAAACACTCAAACATTTCGACACGCAGAACAGAATGATCAGTCTGTTACAGTTTTATGTTGACATAATTAGATTAGCTACCGCTGCTATTAGCTAAGCTAACACAGTGGTTTTAGATTAGCTAATTTAAACTCCTGCTCTAGTGATGATCTGCCACAGTTGGTGTTTAAGACGCCTTTTTTAATTTGCAACTGAACTGAAAACAGAATTCCACAGCACATCTACATGACTAGGTCTTCATAGTCAAGCTAGCATAACTGACCTACTTCCCTTTCCCTCACTGTTGTTTCTTAATCAACCTGATCTTGTCGTAGTGTTGAGAATTAGCATCAAAGCACTGCGTCTGTTTTCTTTTACATTTAAGATTTAGCGCGTTATGTTGATAATAGCTGGAACCAATGCTAGCCATCGTTAGCAAGCAGCTTTTAGCCCTCCAGCAGGAAGCCGGGGGCGGGATCTACCGCAACGATATGTGCATTATGCATTTCTGATTCAAGAAATGGTTCCAGTTGGTGAGATTTCCGTTCAAACTCTTCTAGCCTGGCGAAGACAAACATGGACGAATTCACTCCAATTTGATCCGCTTTAGTCTGACTCCAGTCCGCACCGTACCGACTCCAGTCCGCATTGACCCGACTCCAGTCCGCATTGACCCGACTCCAGTCCGCATTGACCCGACTCCAGTCCGCATTGACTCGACTCCAGTCCGCAATGACTTGACTCCAGTCCGCACTGTACCGACTCCAGTCCGCACTGTACCAACTCCAGTCCGCATTGACCAGACTCCAGTCCGCTGGCCTGGAAAGTCCGGTTCGGTTGAGGATGTGTGAACACGCTGCAGCAGATGGAGTTTTAGTGCCACACTGAGAAAATAAAAATAACCAAATTTTGAGAATAAAATTATTATTCTTGTAATATCATAACTTTACCCTCAAACAACTTTATTCTTAGAATATTACAAGTATTCTCGTAACTCTATGACTTTATTAGCTTTATTTGGGTCAAAGTAGGCAGAGAAAAGAATAATCTTCTGCCAGAAACACTGCAAAAAATGACATGTTTCCATGTTTGGATCAACTTCCAGTTTTAAATCTATTGTTTTTTGATTTGGATGTACACTGGCTGTGAGGTTTTCGGTCCGATCCGTTCCGTCATTCCAGCCTGTTTTTGAACTGCAGGTCTGCATGCGGCGTGTTTGTGGACGGTCCGGGCGTTGCTGGCGTTGCTGGACGTTGTTGACTCTGGGTGAATGTTTACCTCGTTGCGTTTTGTTGCCACAGGAATCCAACGGCGGGTTCTTATCAGGCCGTCGTGTCAAACGGCTCGGCTGTCCAATCAGAGGCCGGCGCCATTGTCATTAGCAACATTAGCAGGTTATTGATCAGCTTAATGAGCAACATGCCAGCAGAGGGATTTAATCATTAATGGTGGTGATAAATAGTTTTAAACGGATTAAATGAAGATTTTTTGGACGTTTTGATGTTTTTGTTGTTGAGTGTTTGTAGATTTGAGTTTTTAGGAGATTAAAGGAACATTTTGTTTGGATTTTTTATTTTGTCTTTTCAATCATTTTCATTGTGTTGAAGAAATGTGGCTCAAATCTGCTAAAGGAAAATGATTTATTAAACTTTTAATTATCATCTTGTTTAAATAAAGCTGTAAGAGTAAATTTCCACCAAAAATTTATTTCACATATTTTCTTTAAAAAACATTTTCTGACCTCAAAGTCAAAATTTTTCTACTTTTGTAACTGAGAAATTTCCTCTTTTTTTCTGATTTTTTTCTCACAAATTTTTCAATTTAGGAGCTTAGAAATTTCCAAGATTTTTTCTAGAACATTTTTGAGATTAATCTCAAAATGTCAGATTTGTTTTGTTGAATATTTACTCGTTTTTTCTATCTTTAATGCCTCATTTTCGTTTCTTTGGCTGAAATCAAAACATTTACTCCATAAAATGTCCCATCAAAAACATTTTTCAATCCAGATTTTAATCCCATGTCAATCTCATAAAAAATTGCTTTCCTTCAATAATTTAATCTGGGCTCACCAGACATGAATGTATTCTTTGTTCACTTCTCGCTTCTTTTTCTTTGTTTAGTTTTTTCCCCCCAGCAGATGAAATAATGACGCATCAACATGTCTGCCCGTCTCAGAGATTAAAACCATGTTACTATATCAACAGGTTTTTGAAAAATCATCTTATTATTGTTTTATTCAGCAAAAAATACTGGAGTTAATTTCCTGTATTGACCATTAGTGTAAAATAATTCTAGAAACACAATATTCAATTTAAATATTTTAGATGAACATGTTACAGTAGAAGAAAGCATATTGAGACATCAGATTTAATGCAGTAAAATCAGCATGTCGATGGCCTCCATGTGACGCCGCATTGATGCAATAACTAATGCAAAAGGAGCCTCAACCAACCAAGTACTGAGAGCACAGAAATGAATATGCATGTGCTTAAAACATCCTTTTCTATTGATCTCATGCATTATTTATGTTTCTGAAACACTGAATTCAGGTTTTGTTCTCTGTAATATTTGTGTTTTCCTGAGCTGAGCTGCCGTCTCACAGACTCCCTGACTGAAGTCTCAGTTTGTGGCTTCGCCTCGGTGTTTTCACAGGAAGGTTCTGGGCTCGTCGGGTCAGAGGAAGCCGCTGCGTCCGCCCAGATCCTCCCTCAGGTGATGAGAAGAAGCCGACATGCTGGAGTGACAGCAGAGGCGTCAGGCAGGGCACCGGCGCCACGGGGCGTCCGGTGGCCGCCCGCTCCCAAACCTGAAGGCAGCAGCTCACTTTGAGTCTTTGTTCAGGGAGACAGACGGACGATGAAATGTGAGCGTGAGAAAAACCTGCAGAGTTTGGAAATGTGAAAATGACATGTGGAAAAACAACTGAGACGTTGGATTTTTGTACAAACTTTATTAAATACAAGTTTGTTTGTTCGTTCACACAAAAATAAAACCAAACAATCACGTAACACATTGAAAACACTAAATCATATCAAGTCAATTTGTCCAGTTTCTAGTGCAAATATCTTAGTTCACATGAAATAAGACAAAACTAACTTATAGGAAACTTTGTAGCCAGAAATAGGAGCTTATTTTAACTAAACTTCTTCTGAATATTAGTGAAAAAAAGTATTACTTCTGCTGGCAGATGATTTCACCTGTAATGTAAAAAATGTTTGGTTAGAAGTGAAATGATCTGCCAGCGGATTTAGAACTGGGTTGCTAGGCAACGGGCTTGTCTGTGGTTGCTAGGTAACGGTGTGAAATAAGTTGGTAACTCTGCTGCCTTGGTGACCGAGCCGTTCACTAAAATTAAATCATGTCTGTCAGTTATTCTGACACATTATTTTATACACTATCAGAAATAATAAAAAATAAATAATTTGAATCTTTTTTAACGAGGAAAATGTTTTATTCCCTAAAAGTTTATAATTTCTCAGTCCTTTAGTGAACAAAAGAAAAATCTGCAGATAAAATCCTAAAAACATCAAGATGAGAAAAACTCAGCTGCTTCTTATTAATGTCTGTTTTTATGGATCATCTGAAAACAAAATACAGTGAAGAGCAGGAAACATTGTTTTGAGTGTAGAGTTTAAGTAAATATGTTCTGAATATTAAAATGGTGGAACATTAATTTTAAAATAAACTGAATCTGTTTGTTGAAATGAGTTTCATGTGAATTGAAATAAAACCGACTGAACATGAAAAATAAAGTTCAAGTGATAAAGATTGTCAGTTGTTCACTCACTGTGGCAATATTTCTATATTTACAGAATAAAAACATGTCTCTGAAAAACGTATTTCTGATATTTAAGTGAGATTTTTTCCTCACTTTAATGGCCCTGATGTTCTCCCATATGAGTTAGACAACAGAAATGTTGCCGGTTGAATCGTCTTCATCTCCATCAGGAGGAAACTGAAGATGTTTCTTTGTTTCTGGTCTGATGGTCAGCAGGGAGGGACGACAACATCCTGCAGAGTTTTCATCTCAGCTTCATCTGATGGGAAATGTTGATGAATTTATCCTCATTTATTCATAATATATGATGACAATTCTACACTGCAAAAAACACAAAATCTTACCAAGTATTTTTGCTCTGATTTCTACTAAAATCTCTTAATGTGACAAAAATAACTGAGGCAACTTTAAACATTTAATTTCTGTTCTGCTTTACAGTTATGTTTCTGTCAGTCCATCTGAGAAAAGTCCAATAAAAGCTTGAAATATGAACAGAACAAAATCGAACCAGAAATCATGAGGCCAACAGCTTCAGCAGCAGCTTCAGCAGCTTCAGCAGCTTCAGCAGCAGCTTCAGCAGCAGCTTCAGCAGCAGCTTCAGCAGCTTCAGCAGCTTCAGCAGCAGCTTCAGCAGCTTCAGCAGCTTCAGCAGCTTCAGCAGCAGCTTCAGCAGCAGCTTCAGCAGCAGCTTCAGCAGCTTCAGCAGCTTCAGCAGCAGCTTCAGCAGCTTCAGCAGC
>CAEGAE010023025.1:0-11586 GCA_903067095.1 Girardinus metallicus | reverse complement strand
TTTTAATGCTAACGCTATAGCCACCGGAAGTTGTCAAACCCCACATCCGCTTTAAAACGCGGAAGCGTGAAAAAGGTCTACTGTCTCCTTACTCTTTTGAACTTCAGTGTTTTTGAGCTGAAGAGCCACTTAAAGAGCCTCAAAGGGCACTGATACATGCACATGGATACACGCTGCTGTGATGTTGCTGGAATAAGCCCTCCATGCTGAATAAAGATGGGTGTGTAGGAAGACATTAAGAGGGCTGAAGGTGGGTTGTGGATGCTGCTTTCAGAGTTAGTGACCTCGATAGTGCTGGCAAGAGCACCCTTTCCTTCTCTGCAGCCAGGATTTATAACGTTTCCTCCGATTTCCAGACAGCATCGCATACACACAGGAAGATGACAACATCCACAGATAGAAGGTGTGTCCCTGTCTGCAGCTGCTACTGGTAACCCCCCTTTATTTATTTCCAGCCTCTCCAAAAACTACAGCCCATTTCTCCAACCTGGGGAGAAGAAAGCATCCAACATCCTCTGTTTCAGGAAGCGATGAGGAAATGGAACAAGGGGTGGTGATTACATAGTGTGAGGGAGGCAAACTGAACAAAGAGCGGAGGGAACAGGTCGGTGTGTGCATTTGGGGGAGGAACTTCTACATTTAACTATTTTCACAGTTACAAAATCCTTTCAGGGTGAACAGCCCTCACTCTTTGTGAGCTTCAGCATCTCAACCATTAAAAACAACGCACTAGTGTAGATATCACAGACTGAGAAAGTCTATCCAATAGGCAAGAAAGGGTCCAGTTCCACACAATTTAGATGAATAACAGAATTATAACCAAATACTGCCTCCAAGGAGTAATTTGTAATGGCTACATTGCACATAGTAATAATGCAATTTCGATTGTGATGTTATATATTATGCAGCTCTAATTTGGACTTAGCGTCGCAGATTAGCAATTAGCAAGGATAGCAACAGTAGCTGTGTTTCCATTACAAATGTGCGCAAAACGCTGTGTATATAATATTACATATATATGTATATAAATGACATTTCTGGAAAAATATAGCACCGACAGATTCAAAACTTTCGAATGACAAACCAAACTCAAATTTTGTATTCCTGAACAACTTGGTAAAGCTCAGTTTCTCCCACAATGTTTTTGCTTACATTTGCACCTGCCTTACTGCGGAATAACAAATTGGTTCAAGACATCTCAGCAGTACTTCTATAGTATTTACACCAGATGTGTTGCGTTGTTCCAACAGAGATCCTTCTGAAGGAGACTTCAGTTTCCAACATAATCCTTGAAAGCACACCCACTGCTGGTTTCTGGCTGACCTGTATGAGTACGAGTTGGAGGCTCCAATTGGTGCAGTGTGGCACTGTGCAGCTGTCAGCAACATGCTTTCAAGCCAGGAAACCCACTAATAAAGTATCGGAGATGTTACTAGTACTTTTGGAATTGATACGATTAATGCATCCCTGGGCTGAATGGCTGAACTGTGAGTCTGGATGCTATCGTATTCGCTCCAGACTCTTGTAGGTTTGTGTGATTGCTTTCAATCCCACTTTCAGTTTCTGAGCACATTTGTCATGCAATTAATTGATTAATTGCTTATTGCGACAGGCTTAAGACAGATATCCACAAAGAACTAATTATGAATCTAGTTCATAATCAAAAAAGCCTGGAAGCTGAAAACTAGAAAGATGAGAAACACAACAGATGTTCAACAGTGATGAGAAGATGGGGAGGAAAAGATTCACTTATTCTACACCAAACAGAGCGAGACCCACCCTTCCTCTTTCTCCTCTATCCCAGCCCTCACATCTTCTTGCTCACCGTAGCTAGGCAACGCTGGCTTGAAACAACTCAGATGGTAGAGGCGTACCGATCAAAGGCAAAGGCACACAGCTGAGCTTGCCGTCTTCTCTTCTCTTGCTTAATCTCTCTCTGCCTAGAACACCTGTTTGAACACTGCACTGTGCTTTTAGCACCTGGCTCTTGCTGTGTTTTCCAACAAAGACGTAACAGTGGGTGGCAGTACCAAATCGACCATTGAAACATTTTCAAATGAACCACACAAGTAGCGCACACATCTTGTTGTGTCCGGATATTAATCACTTCAGTGTCGCTCAAAAGTTTGAGCTAAAATAAAAAGTAATGCAGCTGAAAACAAACACTTTCTACTGCAGTCTAAAACTATATTCATGGTTTGTTTCATTGTAATTCTGTATTTATCTTGACTAAATTTGTCTAAGATCTTAGTTGAGTTAAGGTCATTTTAAAAATAAGCGTGGTAACTACATTTTCAAAAAAAAAAAAGACATTTTTACAGATGCACATTATGTAGATTACGAGATATGGAATAAAGTCTGGAAATACAGATATTTACAGCTTTCTTTTGGCATACACTTTAATGCAATTCCAGACTTCTTCGCGCTAGCTTAGCAGTAGCATAGCATCCTCTCCAGTGATACCTGAAACGTGTATTCTCACGTTTTAGGTAGACATGTTCCAGAAAAGGTGATGAAAATATATGATATATTATTTTTACCAAAAATAACGTTTAAGGTCACTTTTTTGTGGCAAAAGCGATAGAAACTGATCCGATTTCATCTTCCCAATCTGGCACAAAACTTTGCACAGCAACACTACAAACACACACAAAGGCAATGGCTTTTACCTTTGCCCCTCTCACGTCAAGGTAAAACAAAAGCTGTGGTCTGATGATGTTTTGCCAATGAGGCAACGAGGGAATCAATAGTAAAATGATTAAGGTTAAAGAACAGAGCGGGGCTGTAGCTGAATACGTTTCCAAAAAGTTTGCGCAACTCAATCCAAGTAGGAAATTATTATTACATTGTTTATCATTTTTCATGATTAATTTCTCATACAAATTTTGATTTACTGTTTCCACACAAAAATGAATGATTTTTAAACCCCTGCAAAACTGTCCGCATTGTTGGGAATGCAGCTTTACTATTTTCTCCAATGAGAGAAGGTCAAATGAGAGTATCAATAAGTTTGAAAATATTATTGAATGCAGTTAATGTGTGCAGTTTAGTGATACAAATCACACTTCATATGACTGGTATCCTAAAAGAGCATATTGAAAAATCGGTATGTTTTTCCAAGAGCAGTATTTGTGTGTATGGTTGCTATGACACACAGTCACAGCCATACAGTTACCTGAAAAAGTAGTAAGAAGTAGTTCTTTTAATCACTTTCGTTGCTATCACAGTGCTATCATAAAATAGCGCGATAAAACTTTTATACTCCCATCCCTAAATCCAAGGTATGTGACTTCCATCAAGCGTGCTTATTATTTACTATAAATAATCCAACATATTTAGAATCCAGACAGAAGTTATATCAA
Organism: Girardinus metallicus; assembly: GCA_903067095.1. Classification (NCBI taxonomy): domain Eukaryota; kingdom Metazoa; phylum Chordata; class Actinopteri; order Cyprinodontiformes; family Poeciliidae; genus Girardinus; species Girardinus metallicus. Next base: position 8,224 of record CAEGAE010023025.1, on the reverse strand, counting down.
TCACAATTGGTCAAGAAAATGTACTTTTATTTTAAAGGTACTGGATTAATACCGACTAGCCATCATACGCTGTTCAATTTCTGTGGAGGGCAGCGAAATGGAGCTCATACTAACAGTTCTCAGTGTAATCATTAAAAGGTGTTGCTGAACTTGTGAAGACTGGTCAAGCGAGATGTATTTTCCCTGACCACACTCAGTTGCCCTCCCTTAGCTCTTCTTTTATTCAAAATCCCTACGATAGCGTAATGTTTCAAGAGTGTTAAAATTGTCAAGCCCTGTCAAGCTGTTGACTGTTTTCTGTGTTTCGCGGCTAAATCAGACTACATGACTCTTCCCAAACAACAAGGCTTTATTTACTACTCTAACCTCAGAAAGATGTGTGGTGTTGTCTATACAGTCGAATTGGTATCTTAAGGTAGCCATACTCCTTTAAGGCGTTTAAAAGCCTACGGTTATGAGGCTTAGAAATATTCTGACGGTGTTGAAAAATGAAAATCAAACCCCCGTTGTTAGCCGAGCTTAATTTGATAGTGTGACCACTCTGTTTTTAGGATGACATTTTAGTCACAATACATAATTTCAAGGTGAGAACTGTAATTTTGCTCTTACGAGATGCCTGTAAAAGGTCTCATTCTGCAGAACTACGCAAGACCACACACCATATTGAAGGCATTCTGTGCCATATTTAGATGTCACTGTCCCTTTTGCAGCCTTCCCCATTATATCTTTGCAAATCTGCAGAAATGCAGGCCTCCCACTTCCAACTATGCCCACACACTACATGAATTTCCACTGCGACTCTTTTTCCAAGCGTATATGTAACTAAAAGCACCACTTCTGCGAGGGGAGGCGGAAAAATGGATGCGCTATATGATTGAAGCAGAACTCCAATTTTGCCATTAAAGAGTCTCTTGAGAATTTCTTGAGAAAGATGTTCTTGATCCAGTGTAACAGAGGAACACCTAATAAATGATAAGATGAAGTCTCAGATCATTTCAAGGGGGAGAGGATGGGGAGGGCTATAATTTAAAGATACTTGTAATCCCAGAGGAGGCTCAGTGCAGACTTCCGACAAACACATTAATGTCTGCTTGGACGAGGTTGGCCTTTCAAACCCATAACAGGCTTGCTGCTTTTATAAATGTTAGCATCTCCCTCTAATCACACAGCAACATGCATATAACATAGTATTAATCTCAACACAAGATAGAATGAGATTGTCACAGGAAACGGCACTTTAATTAATACTACATGGAGCAGTTAATTTGCACTTAAAGAAGGAAACGGTCCCATTCAAATAATTTATTTCTCGAGGGAAATATCCAAGCAGTGACAGAGTAGTAATTATATGCGTAGTTTCAATGAAGAAGTGTACAACAGATGGCACATAATCAAATTTTCTGCCCTACATTTCAGTGTTTGTCTGGAAATCCTTTTGATGCATCACACTCGACCAGGGACAGCAGTGATTTATATGAAGGACAAGTCTGTTTCTGTTAATGTACAAAACAAATAATCATCACCCTGACCGTGATTATTTATTTGTTTTGGCTAGAAATGAAACAAGACATAGACTGGTGAATGGAATCAAATCATTTTCAGCTTGACCGGGCGGTGAACGGTGACCGACTGGTCACAAAGTCAATAAGCCAATATTTTTCCCCAAACTGTAGCTGCGTTTCCATTACAAATGTGTGCAAAACTCTGTCAATAATCTGCCAATGTGAAACCCCCCCCACAATTTTTCAATTGCAGTGTTTCCATTAAGTAGGAAACACAATTAAAATCGCACGTGAATAAGTTTGTTTATATGATAAGTCGTGAAAGAACATGACGCGCCATCATCCTCCAACTACTTCCCTTAGTCTTCTTCTTTGTGGTTTGTGCCAGAGGCGACGTTCAGTAGTTGATCATGTGACTTGTGTGATGCAAAAAAAAGTGCTTACATAGCAGTTTGGCAAAATAAACCAATTTCCAAACGGTCAAAAACAGTAACGCCTCGTTCAGTAACGCACCAAAACTTTTTATCAAAAGAGTTTTTTTTCAAAATTGGAATGTTTCCGTTAAGCAAATTTATTTTGGAAATGTCAAATTGGCCAATGGAAACACAGCTAGAGAAAAGTAAGTACAACCAAGTCACTCTGTCTTGGTTGTGTGGAAGTTATTACTATGTAAACAAATTGGACCATCTTTAATCTCAGACAAGTATTTGAAAATGAAGTCAAAGGAAGAACTTATACTTAAGAACCAATAGTGTTTTCTATGACATATTGACATGTCTGCATCACATTAAGGCTACAAAAGAGCGAGAGAGAGCAGCACTGTCAGGGGATAGCAGTAAGGTTAAAGGAAGTAAAGCAAGTTTGGTCTGTTTTAAAGCTAAAAAAGGATTCAAATAGAAATAGAAAGCAATTTTAAAGGAAAGTGTCTTTTCTACAAAGACACTTTTGTTCTTTGTTCTTTTGTTCAGGCTGCAAGACAGCGAGAGAGAGCGAGACTTCAGTAGATGAAAGCAAGGCTATAAGGACAGTAGCAACTTCTGGTCTTTGTTTGTCATGGAACATGCTGAATTTGGAAATGTTGGCAGCCTTGTAGACATGTCAGTATTAGTGCACATGTAATATGCACACCAAAAATCATCAGTTTTAGGTGACGTGGATGTGCTGCTATGAAACACTTATATTGTGATATGTTTTTCAGCCACATCGTCTAGCCCTATTTGATTTTATATTATATTTAGTAAAGATAGAAAACATCATCTCGTTGGTGTTGCTATTCTATGGAGTGCTTGGAGAAAAACAGGAAATCACAAAGCATAAAGTTTAACTTAACACATTTTTTTTTTTTTGGTAAAGCTCAGTTACTGTAAAGTGCATATTCTGTCTTATTGTCACTCCGGTAGTGGAGTAAATATTAGATCTGGGTTAACTCGTCTGGAATACAGTTAGGAAACTCCCCAGACTCATTAACTACACATGAATAATCCATGCACAGATTATAATTAACCTGCAAGTGGGACTCATCAATATATATGTGTGTGTGTGTGTGTGTGTGTTTCAGAAATAGCTAACTTCACTACTGATGAGACTGAGCTTGGAGCCGTCTCTTACTTACAGATGTCACTTTTAAATACAACCCAAAGAAATCGCTGCCATTTTATCATACTCTTTTAAATTTGACACGTTAAAAATACACTTGAAAAAGTCTTTGATTTGATTAGAGGTAAAGTAGCCCATGTGTTGATTTAGATGGTTTAGAAATGAAAAAAACTGTTAATGTTCATTTTTGTATGCTTTATGTGCTGATTTTACTTGTCTTTAGGTAAAATAACAATATACTACACCAATCTGTTGAATAAAATCTACCTTACAGTACAATTTTCTTCAGGTACTGCAGAATTTTTCAGATCAAACAGTTTCAGACTAGAGGACATCTTGACTGTGAAATCTGGTTATTGGCTGCACAAACAACAGAGGAGCAGCAGAGGTCTTTTATGAACAATTTCCTCCCACGTAGTAGTCAATTACTCAGCATCTGCATTACAACCAGAAGACCCGCCCTCAGGCCCAACATACGAGTCCTAACAGACACGTCTTTATCTCAGAGAAGGCTGTGAGAAAAAACACCAGAACGGCGAAACCATTGGGAAAAACGAGTCAAACAGTTCTGGTTATTTAACTGAATACTGTTCAAAGACAACTGCAGTGTTTCCATTAAAGAAGAAACACAAATAAAAATCACACATGAATAAGTTTATTTGCGCGATAAGTCGTTAAAAGTCATGCGGCGCCAATATCCTACCTACTACTTCCTGTAGTCTTCTTTGTCTTTTACGCCATTAGTAACGTTCAGTTGTTGATCAAGTGACTCGTGTGATGCAAAAAAAGTGTTGACGCTGCAAAAATACACTAATTTTAACACCGACAAGAAGCCGTCGAGCCCGGAGTGCTGTGGTTTACATGAAGTGGGATGGAGAAAGATGCATAACGTAACATAATTCAACTTTAATTTTGCACAGAACACTCAACATTGGAACTGGAAGACATTTTAAATAGCCAAAAAAAAACAACAAACAAAAACCAAACACAAGCGAAACCATAAATAAAACGAATCATGACGTCTCTGTAAACAAAACTGCCCTTCATCAGAAAGGAAATGATCAAGCTCATTTTAGTGTATCATGCGATTAATTGATTAATTGCTTATTGCAACAGGCTTACTTTAGAGATGTGATTTCTTTTATTTAAAAGAGTATAAAGTAGCAGTTAACGTTTTCCTATTTTTACAACCAGCGGGACCCATTTGTTCAGGGTTATTATTGTTTTTATGAAAGGCCAGAGTCTCAAGCAGGATACTGATCAGAAACTATTGGAGGGAAAATAAATAAGTGGGAGAAAAGGATTTGTTTTAACCTTTGACAGTCAGAACCTTTATCAGGATATGTGAAAGAACTGAACCCACATCAGCATCCTATTTTTTTCCCCAGACATTTCCCTTACATAAAATGTAAGGCAAACTGACTCATTCAATGATTATTTACCAAGTCGCTAACGTCGACACGCTTCAGGACTTTAACCACGCCTCATTATTAACTTAAGGGCGCTTGCACTGGGGAAAGGAAACTTAGACAAACATTGTTCCACAGAGCATAAAGCTCCTCTCTCTTATCTCCTTATGTGAGGAAAAGGCAGCTTATTGTCTATCCATCAGTTTCAAATTAGCACGAATATTCTGCTCCAACAGGGAGAGTTAAAGCCAGTTCCTGTAAAAAAAAACAAAAAAAAAAAACCTCTGGTAAGCAATTTCCTTTACTGTGGTGACATGCTGGGAAAACTTCCTTTTCTTCATTTACTCCCACTTCCTCAAATTTCCGACCTAATCACTGTGGTTAAACTCTGGTGCCCAAAAAAAAGGAAAAAAAAAAAAAAATAAAAACCCTCTATCTGGGTGGTCCGATGGAGATTTATAAAGTTGTCTGATTTGCTACCACAGCAAAGCCTCAGACATTCACTTTTGCTGAATCAACATCCACCCAGGATCAATGCTGTCAAATCCCAAACAGTATATAGTGATAGAAAACTATTGCGTCATTCTTTGGAGGAAAAAAAAAAATTCCAACGTTAATATCAATCATGTGATACTTACAATAAACTCTTATCTATGACGTTTGGAAACATTCAGAACTAAGCACTGGTTGAGAATGTTAACTCCCCCCCCCCCCCCCACCCCAACCCACTGTTGGTGTAAGAAATGTGGAGAGTTACCTCATGTTTTGTTTTTTTAGAGGACTCCGGATGTATGCGATAATGGATTTACAGACAAAATAGAAAAGGATTTAATTGTGAAATAGGTTTTATCATCATGTTTGTCATCACTGCAATGCAAAAAACACAAACTTCCAGAAAACTGCAAAACCGGCCAAAACACTGACTTCCTCTAATTCAAACTATAATCCCACGTTTGGAGCCGATTTTGAGTCAGAATAACTGCAACACTGGTGAACATACCTGATGTATATTTGCTTCACGATTTTGACGACGGCTTTTGAATGAATTTCATGGGTATTGCTTGTTTCATAATTTTACTACTAAGCTCCCAAAATAACAGCTCAATGCTCTTAATTTAACTTTGAACAGAATCAGTTTTTTTTTTATGTTAAAGAGAAAAGCCTTCAAAAGCGGCCGTAATAATAAAAATAGCCTTACGGAAACGCTTTTCAGTCAAAATGCCAGATTTGTTCTGCTTTCTAAAAATAAAGACGTTAAAATGTGGCAATGAGTGTGGCTGCCTTGCAGGAATTTATTCATAATAGAGCAAAGAATAAAACGGATAGGACAAGGTTTTTAGAAAAAAAAGAGCATATGTTGTGTTAGAACTCTGATGAGGTAGAAGTGTCAGCTGAGGGACATTAAATGGAAGAATTTCAGCTGTCAGAGAGCTGTAATTGTCTTAATTTGATCTGATAGTTTCTAAAATAAAAATCACATTTTTCTCCAGAAAGTTTTCTGGGCATCTGTTTTCCTATGACTGTAAGTATATTGAAGTCTCTCACCTCTCTGTTCATTATTATCCCATGTATTCCCACTGGAACAGTAATTCACACTAACACCTTAATAAGCTGCTCCAGGCTCGCGCATCCCGGATCCACTCCCACAAAGACGGGGGCTGAGAAAAACTCGAGATAAAAGTAAAACCAACAGGAATGTAAAATGTGTCAAAAAAATAAATAAATAAATAAATAAATAAATAAATAAATAGCAGAAATGTGCGTATTGATTTGATGAGTGGGCGTGTCTTTGCACAGCTGTGGCAAGCTCTCATATTAATATTCCAGTAGAAGTCTGCAGAGATGCTGTAGGTAAATCACTTCGTCCATTATAACGGTATTTAAATGCTCCGAACAATGAATTTTCATTTAGCAATATACTCAAAAACTCAGCGAGCTGCACTTCAGAACCTGTCAGTCTGCGTCTTACCGTCTATATTTTCTCTGTCGCTGATGTGCTGGAGATTGCAGCCCGTGTCCTCACGATTCAGCTCCGGCTCCGGTCGGTAGGGCTCCAGCCTAGAGTGATTGCTCCTCCGGTGTTTGGGGCTCGACGACACGCAGCAGGAGGTTGTATTCCCCATTTTGTACGCGGGTCCCGGTGAGAGTCTTCGCCGCCCCAACTGCTTTATTTACCGTGCTGTCGGTGTTGCTGGAGAAGGGGGAGAGGAGGGGGGGGGACGGGGCGGTAACGCTACGAGCTGCTCCCCCGGTATCCGCTAGCGCTTCACGCCCTTCTCCGGTGTTCCAATGGCGTCCCGAAGGTTGAGCGGAGCCATTAAAACTGATGAGAAATTCGTAGCTCGGGTCGGTAAATCAGAAGATGAGCCCAGCGTCCTCCTCCAAACCTTCAAGCGGGGACAGGCAGCGCCTCTAACAGCTTCGGCTTCGGCTTCCCCTCGACTCCCTCGTCTCGTATTTCCTGACAGGACGCACAACTATCGTTACAAAGGCATTTTCGTGTCCAGAAACTTTTTATCAACATGAATAAAGGTTACAACGCCCTTCCTAAACAATTCGGAAATATATTTCAGCGTTGACTGCTACATTGTTGCCACTGTACAGTAGATTGCTGTTGCAGCTACATCCGCTGCCCTGCTGCATTCAAGTACTTCGCATAAAATAGGATATTTTTAAACCCCTATTATTTATTTTCTTCTGAACAAATTCGATGTAGCTAGCATCTGAAAAATAAAGTAGTAAGTGAATAAAATCACTATTTTTTATGTTTTAAAAAACACAAAATGCGATTAGTCCTAATTATAGAAAATATAGTTAAAACTATGCTAAACAAGTAGCTTTCTAGCGGTTAACCTTAAATTTAAAAATTTGTAAATAAAAAATGCACACTGGATAAGACAATGAATATATTTTATTTTCTCACCACCTTGCTTTTATATTTCCCAATCCATAATGATGTTGTATGTCGAAGAACGAAAGGAAATTACAACATTTCTGTCGGTAATTGAACACATCCACGTTGTGGCCGTGATAGAAACGTTTCCGGTTCAAGTGGGTGGTTACAGCTGAGTAATAAATAGACTAAAGTGATAGTCCCCTGGGTTTTACAGTTGGATTAGTGCAGATGTGCTTCTGAAGACGCTCTGTTTTCACAGTGATCCTTTATTAATGTTTACGGGCAATGTAATAAATACCATTCTAATTATACGTGATCTATACCGGTGGGGATGGATGTAGCAACTCCAATATTTTTTATTGGAATACGTTGTTTAATCTTTCTGTGGGATTTTGTATTAGACAAATAATGACCAAAAACAAAAAGTTTTACTCTCCAAAATGTTTCTTTATACACAAAATATTATATAGCATACAGTGGCGGTCTTGGTATTATATTATAAGTTTGAATTAGGCGACTCCATGACATAAATCGATCTATTTGCTAAAAAAGAAAAAAAAAAAAGTGTGAAAATCACGCGGTAGCTGCATTCAATTACGACGGTATGGCACATCCTACTGGTAATGCAAGTACATTGCATTTTTTGATACGGGGTGAGTTTTGTGTTGGAGTGATGCTTTTTATGACCGAATGTTTTACGTCAGTAAAACATTTTATGTGTGTGTGTGTGTGCGTGTGTGTGTGTGTGTGTGTGTGTGTGTGTGTTAATGGACTTATTTAGAACCACCATTTTAACATATTTTATCGATGCTGTCATGTTT
>CAEGAE010023021.1:0-26130 GCA_903067095.1 Girardinus metallicus | reverse complement strand
GAGAGTAAATAAAGTCCCGGCCGGAACACGGTGCTAAATAATAACACATAATATAACGAGGCTTCGAGGCGGATCAGTTTTCCTCCAGGAGTTTTAATAATGGAGGGACTCGAGTCACTCGAGGAATCGTTTCAGCCCTAATTGAAATAATCAAGTAGTTTAGTAATCAATTAATCACTAACTGGAGTATTGGGGCTCTGCTGAAAGAACAACACAGTCTGAGCAGAAATTAAACCAAAACTGTACAAAATATATGTAGATTTCACATAAAAAATGTTTAAAACTTCTTTGTCTGTAAATGTTTTACCCAGAGCTCGTTTTCACTTCACCTGCTTGAAATAGCCTAAAAAAAATTAAAACTAAAACCAAAGTCTCCTATTGAGAACCTTTTGCTGTCCAGGTTTTTACTGGTTGATCTGAAAAATAATCATCAGATCAGGCCCAGTCTGTCAGCGTGAGCTTTTCACACGCTGCTGATACAAATATTACTTTATCCGCAGATGCATCTTTTGCTACAGATGATTAAGAGTAAACTAAAGGAATGTTTTGTTATTGCATTTTAGGCAATAGCATGTTTTTCTTATTGAAAGAAATATATTTATTTGCATATTTTAATGCATTTCTAATATTGTATAAAAAGACATGAGTGATTTAATTAAAAATCTGCAGAATGTGTCAATTTTTGAATCCGATTTATTGTCTCAATGCTAAAATAATTTAGTTTCAGCTTTTGATGAAAAGCTGTGGACTTTAAAATACATTTACTATTAAATACGTTTATCATACTTTCTCATTAGGGTTTGTTAATTTTTGAGTGATGCGTTTGGTTGGAGCCAAACTTTTACGATGAAAATATTAAGAGTATTTAATAATTTAACATGATTTCGTTGAGCATGAACCCAAAAGGTTCCCGTTTCTTCCTGTGCAGGTGAGCGGAGGCGTTCAGGCGCAGCTGGAGAAGGAAGTGCTGCACTACGACTACCACGCCTCTTTCTTCGACATCTTTGTAAGGCCGTCCCTAGTTTTTACTCTGTTTTTTATTTTATGACCTTTTATCCCATGTTTGATCTGCCTCCTCTTGTTTCCAGCTGCTGGCCGTCGTCAGGTTCGCGGCGCTCATCCTGGCGTACGCCATCTGCAAGCTGCGTCACTGGTGGGCCGTCGCTGTAAGAGTTTCCGCCTTTAAGCCCATTTTTCTTTATTTAAACTTGAACAGAATCAGAATATTTTACAAAACGTATATGGAGAAAAGATCCGAACAAACTAAGTACAACTTTGTTTTTTTTAGCCACAACTAAAATGAAGTACGGATGTTCTTCCTTTTTTTTTTTTTTTCATAGAAAATATGAAAAAATGTTTCATATTTTCTATATTTGGTTATTTTATTGAATTATTTTAATTTTAAGTTCCTTCAAAAAGCTTGCCAGATTCATATACATCTTACAGACTGTGTGTGCTTTTCTTTTTGTGCAGATAACCACTGCAGTCAGCTGTGCTTTCCTGATTGTTAAAGTCATTTTATCAAAGGTAAGAGGAAGAATAAAGCTGCTGCTGCTGCTGTTGATCCAAAACTTCATGCAAATATTTTTGGAATGAATTTATCAGGTATAATTACAACATCAGGTTTAATAAAGAGTCTGTTTCTGTTATAACCTGCTAAATATCTTCATCTCTGCTGAACACGGGACTTATTTCAGTTTTTACCAGAGAAAATCTCAACCTTTTATTAAAGCTTCAAAATAAATACAAAATATTATATTCTAAAATATTTGGGTTAAGCCCTAAGACTGACATTTTATGGCCGTTTACAAACATAAAACTAAAATCCTAGAGAGATTAGCTGGGATAAATCTGAATCTTCCACATTTTATAAAGCAGCTCATATGTTTGTCCAGAAGCTAAGCTAACCGTTAACTAGCCTTTTGCATCAGCCAAAATTAATTGTTTTAAATTTTATGGAACTTTCAGATGATAAAACCATCAAATCCTCCAGATTTTATGATGAACGTTAACAAAAAAAAAATCAGAAAATGTCTGAAGTTGAGTTAAAAACATTCAGTAAATTGAGTTTGTGATTTCCATAATCGGTGTGTTGGTTTGTTTGTGAGTGCAGCTGCTCCTCCAGGGCGCCTTCGGTTACCTGCTGCCCATCGTCTCCTTCATCCTGGCCTGGATAGAAACCTGGCTGCTCGACTTCAAGGTTCTGCCGCAGGAGAACGAGGACGAAAGCAGTGAGTCTGCTGCTCGGCCCAGATTCACAGCCGTCACATGAGCCTCAGACCTTCTGACGACGTTTGTCCCGTCTGCAGGGTATCAGTCGTTCATGGACGCCGTTGAGCGCGCTCCTCTCATGGGTCCTGGTCCTGTGTCCGACGGGCAGTTTTACTCCCCACCCGAGTCTCTAGCAGGTCACTTGTCCTAACCCAACATTTACTTCTGACCTTTGCTGAGAAAAGAACCAGAACTTGTCCTGTAGCCTCCTGAATGTGGTTTGTATTCCTGTTAAAGCCGTTTGGATCGTTTTCTGTCCTGTTTTCAGACTCTGATGAAGATCTGGAGGATAAACACGATCCAGAAAAAGGCCTGATCCAGAAGGTCTCCTAACAGGTAGGAAGCACTTCCTGCAGCAGGTAAAGCGTCTCTGCTGCCGGCGAGCTCCGTGTGGGAGTTTCAGTCAAAGATGAACAAAAACAGCAGCGACGACACAAAAAGTACAGATTGAAGATGTTAAGAAGGAGAATTAAAAGTTCTGGATGATGTTTGATTACAAATTACTGAGGTTTACTCAGACCATGCAGCAGAGAGAGACCTCTAGTGGTGAGAACAGCACAGTGCTCCCAGTGCGCCTAACGCTGTGGTAGCCACACTTTACCAGTTTAAAATGCAGTTCGCTTTTTTTTTCAATATTTTAATGCGTCAGATTGGTCTGTTTTTTTTAGAGATCAAATTGTTCTTAGATTGACTTTCAAGTCAAAAGAGCCAAATTTGCTCCCTCTGCTACAAAATGACATTTTGCAAAAATAACTCAGATTTTTAAAAAATGTTTCATTTTGAAACTGAAATTTTAATATTTTCAGATCAGAGTTTCTAAAGAATACAAAGGTGGAAGTTAGGATAGAAAGGTTTGAAGTTAAAACACGTTGATTAACTTTTGTTCTGTAATCGATTTTCATCGGCTCCATTTGCTGAAGGGCCACAAACGGGCCCCGCGCCACAAACGGGCCCCGCGCCACAAACGGGCCCCGCGCCACAAACGGGCCCCGCGCCACGAACGGGCCCCGCGCCACACTTTGAACACCTCTGATGTTTAGCTGAGCCAAATCCGTAACCAGCAGCTTCCTCGGGATTGGAATTGAATTTGTTGTTGAAACCCAGATTTAATTCAAATCGATTATCTGAGCCAAACGAAGCGCCGGACAGACAGACAGACAGACAGACAGACAGACAGACAGAAAAATGGTCAGAAATTATGGGAAAATGATGGTTATTTCTTCACACTCAATACTGCAAGGGCTAAAACATGACCAGAGTGACGACTGAATTCTTTGAGTAAAGCTAATTGAGCAGCATTAAAAGCTACGTTTAGGCTGCTTCTCTCTCTGCGTCAACAGACAGAGACGTCGTCCCAACTATGATCATTTGGTTCAAATAAAATTTGTGTTCGGCTGAATCTCTGAGTTCAGGACGTCCGTGTATTTCTGTCCACATGCAGCAGCAAAGAGTCGGGAGTTTCAGATTTTCTAGCTGGAAGTTTGAAACATTGTGATGCACAAAGTGAAAAGTTCACATTTGTCAGCAGAGACGTTCACAGAGCCGTCTGGTTGGTTTAAAAGAGGCAGGTTTAAACATGGCGGTCAGAGTTTTACAAAGTGGGAGCCGCCAGGGGGCGCCAGAGGAGGGAGCATGAGAACCAGAGGAGGGAGCATGAGAAAAGAAACCCAATTAAAATTATTTGTAGTCATTATTGTGAAATGTAAGTTAAAATAACTTATTGAAGATGAAGATGGAGGATAAAAATAGCTTTTATTTTCCGAAGGAAAGAGAAATTCAGTAAAACGTTGTTTCCTATGTTCAAGTTTCTGATTGGCTGCCAGTCGAATTTATCAAGTAGTTTTAATCCTCAAGCCAGAAATGGAAAAAATGTTGACAAAAAGATTAATAAAGTCATAATAAAGATGAAAATGTTCCACCACTGAACTCGTTATCAAGTAAAGTCAGAGGCTGTGAGGCAGCATTGACTGATCATTGATGTATTTTTAAGATTAAATGTATTAAATCGAGGAAAAGCTGCTTGAGTTTGACCTCTTCAAAGGTTAAAGTTCACTGGATGAGTCGGTTTGTTCTGCTGGTTCTCCAGGTTCCTCGTTCTGCCGTAAACGTCCCGCTCCTCTCCGGACCTTCGGTTAAACATCAGCCTTCTGCGCACGCCGCCGCTCAGCGCCGTCCGAGTTCTGGTTTCAGCCCGTTTTTGTTCCTGGACCTTTTGAGGGAATTCATTTTTATACAAAATGCACTTAAAGTCTGGTTGAACAAAAAAGATCTGTTTTTGTTTTTTTCTCTCTGTTTTTAAAAACAACTTTTTCAGATTTCAACCATGATTCACGTTTTGTTTTACACTCTTTTAGACGGCTTGCCTTAAATTCACACCATGTTTACTGTAACATTTGGTTGTTTTTGATTTTACTGTGACATAAATCCTGTGATTGGATGACGGAATGAAGTCTGAACAAGCAGAAGGTCACTGATTTAAAGAGACTGAAGTATTTAAGGGAAAATGAGCCGCATGAAGGATCCTGCACTGTATGTATCGTATATATATTATATATTAAACTGCTTTTAAAAGCTGCTGTTGGAGGAGGAAAAAGTCAAACAATGTAATTGTACACGTCTTGATGCATGCCATCCAAACCGTTTGGTTTTCTGTAAAATGGAACCAATAAAAGGTGAAACCTTGTTTTCCTTTGCTTTTGACTCATGTTTGCTAGGATCTAATGTGGGACAGTTCAGGTGAAATAATCTCCTGACTTCTAAAGAAGAGCAGCATGTTCTTTTGTCTTTCTCATTTTGAAGAGTGGTAAGAAAACTGTCAGTGAAACAGGAAGATAATTGTTTCCAAATACAAGGTCGTTTTTTAAAACAGGGTAGTTGTTTTAAAGACTTTAAAATAAAAACAGCGGTTTTGTGTAATACTGTTTTATTCGGTTTGTCACATTTTTAATCAACAGAAGTCAAGGGTTGGAGGCAGGTGTGAACATCCTGCCTCTCATCAGTGCTGCGTCAAAAACACTTTTCTCCAAAATAAATAGGATACCGACTTCTTCAAAAAACATAAACTTCTAGCCTACATCTGATCCCGGATCAGTCTGGAAACGATGAGGTGAACCAGAAACGACAGAGAAGAACGTAACGTTGTAAACCTTCGTTGTTTTCAGATATGAGAACCTGTGAGCGTCGTTTGAAAAATGAGACACGAGCAGCTGAAGCAGACAAGTTTAAATACAGACGTGACAAAAGTTTCTACTTCCTGCTCTTTTCTACATGAAGACAGTCGGTGCTGAACATTTGACTTCATTCTACTGCTTCTAAAGTGTTAATACTGAAACGAGGCGTCAAGTTTCATCTTTTCTTTTACAGCATTATGAGATGATCACTGAGACACACACACACAAAAATGCTCCATCAGATCTTAAAAGCTCCCGTTGCACTGAATGTAAAGTTCATCCTGCACCTGTGAACAAATATGCATCAACGTTTAGATTCATTTTTTTCTGCATTAAAATAAAACCAGGCAAGATGCTGAGCTCAGCAACAGTTTGCTCCAAAATAAAAAGTTTCAGACGTTTTGCAGATTTTTGGTTAGAATCTCAACCTGCAAAGACGAAAAGTGACACAGAAACAAGAGTTTTAAACAAAACAATCTGCATAAAACGTGGAACAGGTAATTCTAAAGGAATAAAAACGCTAAAGGAGAAATAAAACGGTGCAGATGCATGATGGCTGTTTCACAATAAGCAGCTGCAAACCATCAGAAAATAATATAAACATATCAAACTTAATACGTTTGATTTTTAAAAAGGCAGAAACTAAAATATGGAATTTAAACAATAAAACATGTAATGGAAATGAGTAGAACAGACTTTCTTATTTCCCAACAAAGTCTAAATTTATATTTTTAAAATTGTTGCTGTAAAAATGTGATTTTTAAGGGTAAAGTATGAACATCTGTTGATTGTCCCAACATTCAGTTATTAAGGTCAAGAAAATATCAGATTATTAATCAATATAGAACAGACACACAACCTGTTGTAAAATGTTCAAATTAAGAGGAAGTAAAAATGATTTTGAATATTTTATGTAAAAATTATGTTGATTTGAAAGTATTTTTTGAGTTCTTTGTTTCTAAACCTTAATTAATAAACTGCAGTTTTCTGTTCTTCAGTTTAAAACTTGTATAAATGTTTGAATTATCACCAGAAGCTTCTGATTTGGATATTTATCTGCAGTTTCCTGTGTTTTGAAAGAGCTGGACTGAGTGAGGAATTTATAAATCTTAAAACATTTAAGCGTCTTTACAGCAGGAAAAAGTAGATTTTACCTCCAAACTGCGTCTAAACTAAGCAGCAGTCTGCATCTTTGTTTTTAGACAAGAATACTTGCAGACAGATTCAAATGTTAAATGTAAAACGGATTAGATTTAATTCTGCTGATAATCCGGTGCCGCATCCCTGCATGCAGTTCCCAAAGTGACCAGCAGGTGTCCTCAGAAAACACTTTTTATGTTTGCAGAAACTTTTAGATGCTGTTTTTTATTTTGCAGAGAAAATACCAACATTTAACTCATCTCATAAAGAACAAATTTGTTCTTAATTTAAAAATCTTAACATTTATGGTTAAGATTTCCTTAAATGTGGCACATTTAGTGGATCCAGTTCATCATATTTCCACACAAAAAAACGTCACCTGGTGCTGATATTTTAAAAGAGAATTACTTTTCAAAGAAACGTGTGATTACATATGATGTTTTAATTATCCTGCTAATGTAGGAATTGTACTCCATGATGGATCAATGCTGCACCTTCACTTTAGGATTTATAGAAAATGTTTCCAACTAACAAAATTAATCTAATTTTTAATGATTTACAACAAAAAAGAAAAACAACATTAACCTTATCTGGGCTTTGTGTGTTCATGCATCAATAAAATATCAGATTTAATTTCAGTTGGGGTTCTGGTAAGGATGCTAACCTGGAGGCGATTTTAAATCATCAGTTTCTGCTGATTCCTTCTTCATGAAGGAAATCTCCATCGTCTCTTCCAGGCAGACGGATCCGCAGCTCGGACGGTTTTCACATCAGAAACACTGAAACATGTCGCAGGAATGTGCCCAGGAATGAGGTCCGGACTTTGTTCATGGTTCCTGTTTACACCTTCAGCAGGAGAGAGCCTGAGGAACTTCCTGTTACAGCTGGGAACACTGGGATTCTGCAGTGGGAAGCGGGACTGGACAGCGTGGAAAGATCTCAGAGCTGCAGCTGCCAACCTGGAAACCTCTACGGTTCACCCTTCCTTTCAGCCACAAAGAGCTTTTTAAATCATTTCAGGCCGAATTTCTCTAAACTGTTTTTGAAAAACATATTTAAATATTTTACAGTTATTAAAAAGCAGAATAGTTTACTTTTATGACAATAACTGAAACAAATCAGTTCTTTGCCTGTGTTTTAGAGACCACATCAGATTTAAATTTGATTTTATGAGATAATATTCAGCAGAAACACGTGAATAAAATTCTGAACTCAAAGTTTTGTTAAGTCACCAGTGGTGGGCACTACAAACTGAAGAGCTAGCTATGCTAACACTAAAGCACTCATCATCACAATAGTACCACTAATGCCAGTCCATAAACTAACATGGCATTAAGAGGAAGCTAATGCTAACACGCTAAAGTCAATGACAACGTAGCATAGCCCTGATCAGGTTCACTGCTGTGATTCTCTGGAGCAAAACTTTCACTCACGGTTTCAGTTTCACAGTTTATGTAGATTTTAGTCGGCAGTTTTAAAGAGCTTACTGGAGAACCACAGGGCTTGTTGTACACTTTCCATTTGCTCAAAAAAGTTACTTTAAGAAAAAAAAAAAAAGGGGTGAGGGAATCAATGCATAAATGATTTCAAAATAAGAGCATGTAGATAAACGTCTACAGACATGAAGCTGATAAACAAAACTTCAACAGAACAGCTAGATAAACTAGAGGTTTAGAATTTATCCAGAAAAATTAATTTAGGGGAAGCTAAGTGCGCTAGCAAAAATGCTAAGCCACAGACATTAGCTCCGCTATTAGCGCGTTAGCCGATTAGCGAAAGAGTGCCCACCACTGTCAGTTACTAATTTTAATATGTTAAAACAAAACCCTGTGTGTTGCGCTGTATCTTGGCTATGCTAATTGCTTGAACTGAATTTTATTTTTATTTCGGTATTTTAATGAATGCATAATGCCGTCATAAATAGACTGGATTTAGCAAAATGCTCATTTCCATCTGTGGTGCTGAAGCTGTTTTTCACCCGATGAGACTGAATAACGACACAATCGGCCTGCAGGTGGCGATAAAGTTAAGCGGGAGCAGAAATGAGGCCGTGCATCTCGGTGGAGATAAACCAGTTCTGCGATCATTAGCAGCGCTGCAGCGTCACGAAGAGGTTTCTGTATTTACTGCCCTCCAGAGGAGAGAGGTGCAGAATTCAATCTCCTTGTTTCAGACCGTTTTTCCTTTCACAGCTGATGGAGGCAACTTGATTTGGAGCCACATGAAGATCAGCTGCTCGTTTTCAGTGCTGTCTGAAATATCTCAGCTCTTTCCTCCCTGGAACTGGAGGAGAAACGCTGAACCTGCTCAGGTTGGGCTGCTTGCTGGGCTGCTGAGACGAACGGATGGATTGTACGGAGCAACGAAAGGGCCGACCGACCCGTTTAAAACATAGGAACAAACATAAAGCTGGACTCTAAACGCTGTTTTCACGTAGCACCATGCCATCGGTTTCCAGTTCCTAACACTGAATCTTCCTGTATCACATTTCCAGGAGTTTTTTTTTTTTGTTTGTTTTGTTTTTGTTTTAGTTGAGGACGAACATCGCTCGCTTGACGGTGAAGAAATGAAGCAGAAGCAGACGGATGTGAGGAGAAAGCCGAGGTCTCGGTCCTGCAGCCTGACGGGGAGATTTCTGCTTCGTTCTGCTTGTTCATGTTCTGAGGCGACAGAAGGCACGTGTAGCCGGGCGCACTGCAAAACTAAATCCTACCTTTGGTCTGGTTTCTAGTGCAAATCTTTTAGTGCACTTTAAATAAGATAAAACTAACTTCAAAATAATGTTACAGCAAGAAATATGAGCTTACTTTGAGTCAATAACTGGCAGATTATTTCACTTATAACAAAACATTTTTTCCATGTTATAAGAGAGATAATCTGCCAATAATCACTTTTTTCATCAATATTAAGGAATTAAAACAATCTCCTACGTCTTGCTGGTAAGTTTCTTATAAGTTAGTTTTGTCTTATTTTAAGTGTAATAAGATATTTGCACTAGGAACTAGACTAAAAATGCTTGGTAACATTTAGTGTTTCTGCAGTGTGGGGGGGTTTGTGAGCAGTGAACCGCCGTCCGTCCAAACAGCCGACTGAGCTTTTCTAAACGTCACAAAGAAATCTGCTCTGCAGCAGATTTTTCTCTTTTTTTGTCAGAAAAGCTCAGAGCTTCTGCTCACTAACGAATCTGGGTCTCCGGTGCTTTAAACCCGAACTGAGACGTGTTCCAGCGAGCGGGCCGGGGGGGCCGCAGCCGTACCCGCAGGGGGAGGGGGAGGAGTTATTGCTTTCAGCTCGTTGCCGGGGCAACTCTGCGTGCTGACGCCTCGGTTGAGGGCGTTAGCGGCGGGCGGCGCGGCCTGGTCGGTGCGGGGGATGTTGACGGGGCAGGAGCGGGTGCGGGCGTGGCCCTTGTGGCCCCCCGGGTGGCACACAAGGCTTCCCACGGTGTCGACAGGCGAAAGGTGGCGCTTCAGCCAGCGCTCCACCCGCTCTTCCTTGTACTTGATGGAGTACCAGGTGAGGAAGATGAAGAGGAAGCCGAGGAACTTGAGGCTGGCGGCCAGGCCGAAGTAGACGAAGCGCAGGGAGGTGACGTCGTACTCCCAGCAGGAGCCGTGAACGCCGCAGTCCTGCTGCCACAGCATGCAGGTGGTGTCGATGACGGCGCCGAAGTAGATGGGCGTCGGGATGTAGGCTGAGAGGAGGATTCAGAAAACAATTTGTTTGAATTACGTGACTGACGAGAGGAAAACAGAAGCTGCGTTTCCGTCGACCACATAACTGCGCAACTTGAAATTTCGAAAATAAATTCTCCTAATGGAAACACGCCAATTTGGTAAAAGTTCTCGTTTTTTTGATGAAATGTTACGCCACTATGACGAGGTGGTTTAAAAGGTGGTTTATTTCGCAAGCGAGTCCCACGATTGACACCAAATGTTACCACTGGTGCAAACCACGAAGAAGAAGAAAACAGGAAGTGGTTGGATAATCATTGCATGCATGTTTTTTAATGTCTTATCAGGTGATCAAACTTATTCATGTGTGATTTTATCTCTGTTACTTATTTCATGGAAACACCGCAATTGCAAAACCGTGTTTTTTCGCCATCAGAGGAATATTGACAAAGTTTTGCAAACATTTGTAAAGGAAAACCAGCTTCTGTAAATAAAAAGATCAGTTATTTAAAGCTTTGCATGGCTGCCTGGCTTTTTCTTGAATAAAGAAATATCAAAAAATCATCTAAAATTTAATTTTACAAAAAAAAAAAAAACGGAGCAGACTAAAATTGATTTTTTAGCATTTTGAATCGATTCAGGGTTGCCAGGACGAGGAATTGTTTTATTTATGTGAAGAGAAAACAGAACCAAACCAAACCAAATTTTACCAACAACAAAACAAGGAGTTTGTTTCTGCTCACCAAGAGTCCTGAGGAGAACAAACTGCATCCCCAAAGCGAACGGCCGCTCCTGCTCTGCAACAGACCTGCAGCACAAAAACGCTCAGAAATGTAAAGATTAAGAAAAGAAAACAAGAAGCAGAGCTGCAAAAACACAAAGGCTTTCCAGTTCTAGTTCCACTGTCACATATGAAATAGTCTGACAGTGAAACTAGTATTTTTCCAATCAATATTAAGGAATTACCGACTTAAATCAAGATCCTATGTCTCGCTGAAGACTTAACTGTAAGTTAGTTTTGTCTCATTTCAAGTTTTCTTTGCTATTTGCACGAGAAACTAGACAAAAATACTTGGTAAAATTTGTGTTTTTGCAGTTTATTGCTTCACTTCACTGTCCCTTTTAAGACGGTGGTTCCCACACTTTTTCCTTCAAAGTAACTTTCCATGAACACGGATGGAAGTTGATGTTTTTTGAAACCCGAAAGTGTTTTTGTTACGACCCCCTACAGGCTACAGATGGTACATTGCTTCAGCCTATTTCATTGTAAAGTTCTTGGGTCGACTCTGTGGTTCTGTTGATACCAAGCAGAAGAGAAAGCGAATTACCTGAGGGTGACGATGATGGCGGAGGGCTGGGCGCAGGCGGTGATGAGCGTGACGATGAAGAGGAAGATGAGGAAGGGGATGAGGGTGTTGCAGGTTCGGTCGCACTTCCCGGAAACGGCGTAGCCGTTCTCGTTCAGGTAGGTTTTGACGATGACGAGCTGCAGCTGGTTGCTGCCCTGACCGCCGGACGACGGCGTTATGACCTGGCGGCTCTGGACGCAGGCGCAGTCCGAGTAGTTCCTGATCTGAACGACACAACGACACGTCTGGAGGTTCAGGTGTCACGAGGAAAACAAGACTGACGAGGTGTGGAGCAAGACACGCAATCCGCTGGTGGGAATACACGTCGCATTCATTTTGGGTTTTTAAAGATGACCTCTAATTCTTCTTTTTGAATCCAAATGATCTGCTGCTGGCCACGCCCCCAAACTCAACTTTACACTCACATCAAAATGGCTGACAACAGATGCGCTGCTATACAATCATACAACTTTAAAAAGCAGAAGTGGAGCCTCCTGCACAACCAACAATGCAGGAAGTGGTTTCCGGATGGTAAGTCAACAACAAAACTCTTTTTTTCTTTCCAGCAGCCATTGTAAAGCGCATACAACGGTAAAACCAGCAGACCAAACCATAAAAACATGCAACATGTGATTGTTTTTTAAACTTATTTATTTCGAACATGAAAGAAGTATAAAATCACACACGAGCAAAAGACACATATTTTTGTACTACAATGCAATTTTGCATAATAGGTTCCTTTTAATGGATAATCAGAACTGGTTTTGTAATGGATAAATCAGGCTAAAGTTAGTTTTCTGGAATACTTTTACCGAATCCCTGACCCGTTTCTAGGAAACGAACCAATTTATCTGAACTCTAGAGAGTCTGCCGATAAGATCCAAAAACATCCAGTCAGAATGAAGACAAAAGGTTTTAGATGACAAGAAAAGCATGTTTAACAAAAATATTAATGTTAAAGGGGCAAATGCTAATATTTGAGTCTTTCTGACAAAATTCTGCAACCAGTTCCTATTGTTAAAATTCTTTGATTGCATGTTTTATCGTCATTCATGTCCATTTTTCACAGGAATTGTTATTTTAAGTTTGTATTCTGTAGAATAAAAAATGACTTTTCTGTATTTCTGACATAGCTTTTTGAATTTCCATGTTTATAAGGTCTGCTGCTGAAATATTAATAGTAAAACATCACTTGCATGTGCATTTCCCCCCCTCCCACCCCTGTTTCTTACCCCGTTTGTGTCGTTGGCCACGCTGCCGCAGCCGGCCAGGCAGGGGTTAAAGTACGTGATCCCGTCGGAGCCGCAGACCGGCGCGTACTCGTGAATTTTACACCCACAGTTCACGTTACAACCTCCTGTCAGGTTCCTCTGAGTCATGGTGAGCGTCGGTCTGCAGAGAGGAGAAAACACTCAGAGGCAAGACTGACAACAGGAGGAGACGAGCAAGAAACACGTGAATCAGTGACGATTTACTGAAAAAACTGACTGAGCACAGAGTAAGAAGGGAGGAGAAAGAAAAGACGAAAGGAGAAAGGCAGGATGATGGAGGAAGAAACACGTGAAAAGACGCGGCAGCAATCCAGAGCGCGTCTGTCCCAAGCTGTCCTTGGACTCTCTCCATCTGAGTCATGTAATCTCCCCGAGAGACGCTGCGCCCAAACAGAAAACGCCTCCGTTTACCGACTCATTATGCAGCATCTCTGCTCTGATCTGCAGACTCCACGAATTTACAGATGAGCTGATAACAAAATGGACCCGGGGGCCAAACTGGATTAGATTAAAACCTTTCAGAGTTTCTGCTTACCGGTGGAGGCGAGAAGAGACACGGGGGGTGGAGGTGGGTGGGTGGGAGGGGGTGGCCTGCAAAAAGCTGTTTAAAATGTCTGCAGGTTGTTTTTAGAAACCAGTGCAGAAGTATTTCAGACAGTCTGCTACACTGCAGCTGGGCGACGCAGCTTCCAATAAAATCTACCGCTTTTTTAAATCCAAATTTAAAAAGATCCCCCACCCTCGCTTTTTCTTTAAAAATAAGATTTAGATGACAAACAAACTCTGAAAAAACTGATGTTCTCACTTAAAACTGGAGCTTTTTGGTCTTAAGATATTTGCATTAGAAACTAGATAATAATACTTGGAATGATTTTGCAGTGTGTAATTATTTCTAAATTAGGGTGGCTGTACACAGATGCATGCCACACTTTTCAGATTTCTTATCAGGAAAACATTTTAAAAACCAAATTATGATGTTGATACATCACAGATTTTTTATCATTTTAGTTAATAACTGAATAAAATGAAGCAACATGCAGGAAATTCTTGATCAGGTTCAACATAAAACCCCTGAAACGACTCGACATTTCCTTAGCGTCTCTCTGTCTGCGTCTGTCCTCACCCGGTGGTGTAGGGGATGTTGATTCCTCCGAGGTTGATGCTTTCGCAGCCCACAATGAAGAGCGTGGAGAAGCAGAGCAGCGACACGCCGCTGCAGATCATCGCCAGCTTGGCCGACTCCCGAGCGCCCAGCTTCAGCTTCTTGATGATGTAGCCGCCCAGCACGATGCCCACGCCGGCGCTGGGCACGATGATCACACCTGGGGGACCAAACAGCACCAGAGCATCAGAAGACCGGGCTGGTGCGCCTGCCGAGCCTAACGATGCATTTAAAGGGAGTCCAGTGAGTTTTTCACTTACAAAATAATGGAGCAGAAACAAGAAACAAGTCAGGCAACTTAAAAATATCCAGAACTAAATACATTCTTGTCCAAATTATATTTTTTAGCTGTTTAAACCTGCAGCACCATGTTAACAACAGACTAACAACACTGTGGAGCAAATTGACAAAGATCGCCAAATGTTTGCATACCAGAGTCTGTGCCTCTGCTGAGTTCCTAAATCTCTGCTGGATGTGATGTGTTTAGTGCAAAGTGCATCGTTAATCTGAAGCACAAACATAAATACTGCGTGTTTATTTTTATGTGCAAAATGTGATAGAAATGTAGGAGCTTATCATGAGTTTGTGGATTCTGCAGATCGAACAAACAGAAAAATGTAAACATTTTGCAGCTAAATGAATATTTTTAGGGAAACTGGCCGACAACAGAAGTATTGTTCTTTAGTTTTTGCTTTTGTGCTCCAAAAGTCACTTTGGAGCACAAAGTGCAACACATAAGCTTTGGAACAATCGCGAATGTCTAAGAATTGCTAAAAGCCAAAGAAAGGAGAGTCAAAAGGAGAACATATCATCAGTAATTTCTGATTTTACTACCCAGGAAATGTTGTTTCTGGATAGTAAAACCAAGGCAGGAAGGAAAACAGAAACAGGACATTTATCTAAATTAAATTCAAACAAAGGCGCAGTAATCCTGTTTACAAGCAGAACTTTCACTGTTTCTACAATAATCTGACAGGAGGTGATATCTCCTCTGCTTTCCTGTCCTACAAACACAAAGGTAGATGTGAGATTTTAATTCATTAATAATTAGAAATGACAAAAATATAACTACAACTCTCTTCTCTGACCGTCATAAACGTAAATGTGGTCTTTCAGAGCGGTTCGTTAGTTTTTTATGGAGCTAAATTGGGGCCATAAAGTTTGTTCAAAAGAAAAAAATTCGAAAAGGAAAAAAGTTTGAATAAAAAAAGATTCAAAACTGAAAAAAAAAACTATTTGAAACTGAAAAAAATGCTCAAACCTACTTTTTGGATTCAAGATTGTTTTTCAGTTTCAGATTTATTTTTACGGTACCAAACTTTTCTGTCGAACCTTTGTGTGTTTTTACAAGGAAAAATGTTTGTCGAGTATTTCCTCTTATTATTCCATGAGCTTTAATTTTTAATTAATATCTGGTTTTCTTTTGGACAAACCAGTTTTGATCTAAAAGCTCTGCTCCATTTCTCCATTAATTTCTGTCAAGTTCAACTTTTCCAAGCTGCTTTTGTCTTTTTTGCAGTCATCAGTTTGGCCTGAACAGCGACCAGCAGTAGAGAGAGCTGAGCGGTCCCAGCCGCGGCCGCCGCCTCCAGGCAGCCATGCATCACCATGGCAGCACGCAGCGAGTGGGAGGCCGTGCAGAAACCGTGCCGCCTCTCAGCTTCTCCCCTACAGGCATCAAATCCCACTAACCTCTATTAGTGAACTAATAAAATGTTTAAAGATGACCATAAATTAAATACACGTCAAAAGCACAATTTTGATGAAGTATTTTTGGTCAAGTTTCTAGTGCAGATACACTTGAAATAATATAAAAACTAACTAAAATATAACTTTTCAGCCAGACAGGAATTATTTCACTTATATGGAAAAAATGTAAGATAATTAATCTGCCAGTGGAGCTAGTACTTTTTCATCAACATTAAGGAATTACTGATTTAAAATATGTTCCTATATTTTGCTGACAAGTTAAGTGTAAATTTGTTTTATTTCTAGTGTATTAAGATATTTGCACTAGAAACTAGACCAAGTTATCTTGTAACTCTGACAAGATAACAGTTTTCAGTGACTGTCAGTGTGACTAACATTACAAATGCCTGGCGGTGTGAAGTATGTCTGGTCAAAACAGATGAAAAATCTGCGTCATTAATCCTCCAGTGAATTAAAAACCCGCACAGAAAAGCTGAACAGCCTCCAGCTTCCGACACACAGTTCATGATAAACACCAAGCAGGAGATACGAGCTGAAGGCGCAACTGAGAACAGTTCTCAGCCTTCACAGTAACAACATAATAATGAAGAAAGTGCTTATAACTGCCTATCTTACTAGTTAAAACACCAAATATACCTTAATATGCATCAACACACAGCAGAAACCGTCGTAGCGCAGCCACAGAAGCTAACATCCACGGTCTTATTTCGAACTTTAGGGCTCAGCCAATCAGCATCAAGGGGAATGAATGCTGTTCTACGATTGGCTGCTGTTACAAATGCCAGCCAATAGCGTCTCCAGTAGCATTGAAACTTGGTTTGTCAGCGTCCCATTGTTTTACATATTTTCCATAGGCTTTATGACAAACAATCTGTAAGGTAAATTTTGCAGTGGTCTATATATTTCAGGGCTGCAAGTTACAATTATTGATTTTAGTTATTGATTAATCGGATAACGGGCCATTTAACCTTCGGCATTTTTATAAAATATCTGAAATACATTAACATATGCAAATAAACAAACAATTCAGCCCATTTTATTGCCTAAAATGCAGTAACACAGCATTCCTTTAGTGTACACTTGATTATTTGCAGATTAATTGATTATTTTTGGATGAACTGATTAATAATTGGGTAGCAAAAGGTGCTTATGAAATGAAATAAAATGAGACTAATTTGAAGACGCTTTACAATGCTTAATAGGATATTTAGAATCAGGTGCAAATAATACATAATATATGTATTTCCTCCATTAAAGTTTGGGTTTTTTGAAAACATTCAGCTCAATATTACTATACAGCAATTAAAGATTTCTATTTTATGATTTTTAGAAATCTGTACCAAAAAAAAAAGTGTGTTAAAATGGAGGATTAGGCGGGACGTTTCAGGACAGGAGGGCTTTTCAGATGTGAAAGCAGCTCTCCAGGTCGGCTTTTACTCTGATGGGCATAAAGTGGGAATCAAAATGTCTGTGTCTGAGTGGCAGATTAAATCACGACTTCACAGCCCACTCCTGGTCCAGCTGAGACGGTTATGCAACCAAACACTTAAAGATCGCAGATAACAGGAGCCTCCCAAGGCGTGACTTCATGAGAGATTCAGCCCAGCTGAGTCGTTCAGAAACGTTTAACCTAATAACGTTTGTGAACTTCATGAAGAGTTCCAGCGACTAACAAGCTTCACTTTAACCTCCTTTAAAAATGGATGCTCCACCTTTTTATCCCTAAAAACAAAACCACTCTGAGCATTATTTGGATTTAAGAACAGATGCTTGACAAACTGGAACAAAAAAAAAATAAAAAAAGCCACCAGCTGCATGTTGGGTTGGCCATTAGCTGGAAAATACACCGAAACGAAGCCTAAAGCTTCAGTCAGTGATGCTTTCACAACGTCACAAAGAAAACGCATCTTCATGAGCTCCACACTACTGCTGCTCTTTCCTAACTTGTAATGTCCCACATTTAATTATGGCTTAACTAAAGAGTTAATATTCCCAATGCTGCTGGCCAATACTTATTAACTCCACAGATTCAAAATTTATTCTAATTTATGTCGGGATATTTTTGAGTAGGGGGGCATAATATATCGGCATTAATTAATGTTAAATAATTAAATGTTTTAACATTTTAGTATGGGTCTGACAGGTAAAACTGGTGTTTTATATAAGTGGTTTTTATTTTAACTTGGTTCTGGAGGAGAAGAGAGGATTGGTCAACATACAAGAATTAAATATATACTTATTTGTTATATAAATATTATTCAAAAGCCATAATATTTCAAGATTAAAGTCATTGTATTTCAAGAATAAAGTCAAAATATTACAAGAAAATAGTCATATTATAACCTAATTATCCGATGACTTTAATCTCATATTAATGTGACTTTATTCTCAATATATTTTTACTGTCTTAATTTTGACTTTATTCTCATATGACTTTATTTTTGTAATATTATGACTTAATTCTTCTATTATTTTGACTTTCTACAACTCTGTTCTCAAAATATAACAATTTTATTCTCATATTATTTCAGCTTTATTTAAGTATTTTCATTTTATTTTTTTTCTTAGTATGTCTCTAACTTTCACTGGTACCTATTCCTGTAATCATGCAGGTAAACTGAGTTTAAATCTTGTAATGTGTAAGAAGTTGCAACAGTATAACTGCTGATTTAACTGCGTGTTTTTGTGCATATCTGTGTTTGTGTGTGTGGGGGGGGGTTTATGAATATTTGGAGAGCAGTCCTGCAGCTCCGTCTCCTCGGTGCTCGCCTTCATTTGGAGACCAGCAGTTTCTTTATTATTAATGCTGGCCTGCAGCCCTGGAGGTCTCTGCAGAGCGGCGTAGACGAACCGAACGGAGGAGAGCAGAGCAGGGTGTTGTCCTGCTGCCTGCATCTCCTCTCAGACGTTAAATAAAGGAACGTTTCCGCTCTCTTGGAGCGCTGTGCTGTTCTCCAGCTCACCGGTGTAGATGCTGGCGTTGGAGGCCGGGATCCCGAACTGCGACTCGATGAACTTGGGGATGAAGGTGATGAAGGCGGTGACGATGGCGCTCTCTGCCGTGTAGGACAGGCTGACGAAGAGGAAGGTCACGTTGCTGAGGATCCTCACCGCAGCTTTGGGAAGATCTGCAGTACAACGGAGGGACGAGAAGAAAAAGCCTAGTTTACTTAAAAATCATCTGCAAAACATCAAGATTTTATTATGACGTCTGTTTCAAATTAAATCAAATTAAAACTGGTTCTCTGTTTGTTCCCAATCTAATTCTTCTGCAATTCACCCCTCAGTAAAAATCAAGCATTTTCAAGGTAAGTTTTCAAACTTTTCCAGCACCAAACTTTGGAGATAAAACCCAAACCAAAGGAACTAAAAAAATAACATAAACAACATTATTCATTACTGTTATTAATCGTGTTTTGTGAGAGTTTTCTACATTTTGTAGCAATGAAACGGAAAATAAAACAAAACAACATTTTATTTCACACACCTGACCTGGTATGAGATCAAAACAGTAATTTAGCAAAAAAAATCTCCTAATTTTAATAACATTGTTTAATGTATAACATATAAACTGATCTTTATTTTAATTTTTATTAGAAATAATAAATATTCATTATGTTGGAACAATCCAAAGAAGGTAAATGACCTTCCTGCTCAAATCAAATTCTTAAACAAAACGTACAAAGAAATATCTAAAAAAGAGATATTTCTTTCAAAGTTTTCTGGCATTTAGCAAATTGAAATAATCTTGTTAATTGTAATTAACCTAAAACACTGAACTTGTTGCTGCTGATTAAAAAAATGTGTTTGCATCTTTTTCCTTTAAGCATTAAAATATCTGGTTTCAACAGTACATAATGTTTCCAATCTTATGCTTTAATCAAACATTAGATTGAACTTTATTACAAAACTGTGCAATTTGAATATCAAGCACTTTGAAAACACCAAATTGAAATTGAAGCATTTTGAAGGATTCAATCCGTGCAAACCCTGAACTAAAGCTACAAACAAAGAAATTAAACTCTTATCTCTTTCAACTAATAGAAAAAAAGCATTGAAGAAACTAAATATGAAATTATAACCGTTAGTTTCTTTCTTAATGCTTTGCATCGCAGCAGAGATTTTTTTTTGTTCTTGAAAGCGGCTCTAAGACAGAAGAAAGATGGCGGCCGGCCGGTACCTTTGACGTCCTTCCCGAAGCCCATGGACGAGGTGACCGTCTGGTTCTTGCTGTTGTTGCTCTTCTCCTTCAGCACGTCGTCGTCGCTGGACATGTCGTCCAGGCTCAGCTTTTTCCTCCTCTTCTTCTTCTTGTGTCGAGGAGGGAGCTTCTTGGGGAAGGTGAACATGGGGAAAATGACCAGCAGCATGGCGACGGCGCACAGCAGGAACCCGCTCCACCTGGGAAACAGGAACCGGATCAGTCTTCCAAACCACAAACCAGAAACCAGAAACGTTTCCTCTAGGGTGTCAGATCACATTTCATAACCATTCATGTCATTTTTTTAATTGTGACTTTATCATTTAATTGTGATAAAGTCGTGTTTTTATGAGTTTTTTCTCGTAATATTATGATTTTATTCTCATACAAGTTTATTCTTGTAATTTTATTTTGTTTTTTAATAGTATGGCCCAAATACTTTGTCGTAAAAAAACCTCTGTACATAAAAATTATTTTCTGCAACAGACCAACACAAAGTGGTGCAGAAATGTGAAAAGGAAGGAAAACAAAATGTTGTTATCAGAAAGATTTAGCCTTCTTTGCTGGAAGGTGAAAACTGAAGATTTTGGTTGTAAAGTGATAAAATGCAAAGAAGTTTACGGAGTACGAATATTTTTGCACGAATATAAAATACTGGAGCCAAATTATCAAACATTTTTAAAACGCGTCACATTCACATTTTGAGTGGGAGTAGATTTAGCAGGAACATTACCAACATGTTCCAGTTTGTTTTCATTTACAGAAGCGACGGGAGATCAGGAAACACACACACACACACACACACACACACCCCGCCACCCCAGGTGGGAAGCGACTAGCCTCGACTCTGATCAGATCACTCAGAGACACGAGGTGAGAACAGAGGCGATCTGGATGTTATTTGGCGTAAATGAGCCGATCCGTTCACAAACACTCGTCCTGCCTTCATCGGCTCTAATTCATGCAGGAAGCCGAACGGCCGCTTCCTGCTGAGTCACCGGCTACGCAGGCGGAGAGACGGCGGCTTCGCCAGCAGCTCTGAACATCTGAATATTCAGCAGCGAGACGCTCAGAGAGACAGAACGATCAAAACGCATCAAAACGGAAAGTTCAGGATGATTAGAGCTTCAGAAAAAGAAAAGAAACAAGAAAACCTTCATAGAAAACGGCTTTGTTCAATTCGGACGGACGATTTAAGAACTGGACTCTTTTCATAAAGTTTTGGCTTATTTTTCACTTAAATCGCCAGTTAATCGGTAAAATAAAATGAAGATGGGATCAAATTAAATCATGTTTACTAAGCATATTTACAAGAGTAAATAAATCCTAAAACATCCAGTCTGACTTTGGCCAGACTATATTTGTCTTTCTTTAACTGAATCATGTTTTGTAAACATCATATTTTATATGCAACTTGTCATCAGTCCATATTTTGGGGTTTTTTATGAATATGAACAACACTGAAGTAATTCTGAAGTTATTTTTATTTTTTTGGTAAGAACATGGATCTAGGAGAAGTTCAGCCCTGGGTCCGACGGTAAACATGTTTCCAGCTGTAACCTTTGACCTCCTCCCCAATAGAGCAGCTGATTGGTCTCACCAGTTGCCGATGAAGCGCGGGTCGCTCTGGTCGATGTTCACCACGGTCTTTGGGTCGACGTAAAACCCGATCAGGACTCCGCCCAGCAGGTAACCGGCCGCCGGGCCCAGAGCTCCCATCACATACATAATGGCTGCAAGAAGAAACACATAAACATTAAATTATCATCGCCACTAGGGGACAGAAACAAACACACATTTATTACTTTTACTGCCACTAGGGGGCACAAATACACATTTATAGCTTGAATGATGAAGAGCAGATTTATTCTGGTTCTTGCTTCGTCTAGTTTTGCTTTTTTAAACACCATAATCCCGTCCGCATTGTTAGCATTGGTAGTTTTAATATTTTCTCCACTTTTTTGCATCAACTAACACGAATAAATATGAAAATATGATTAAATGCAGATACTCTGTGAAGTTTAGTGATACAAATCACAATAAATAGTTATCGTCACTTTTATCGTCACAGTACCACAAAATACTCTGATAAAAGTTTTAGCCCATATTGCCATTAAAATATTAATAAATGGTTGTCTCTGCATTTTTTAAGTTCTTCCTAAAGTTAAATAATATTACAATACTTTTGTTTTTGTGATTTTTTTTGCAATGAAAATCAAAAATCTTGTGGTGCTAATTTTGTAATATTTCCATTTATGCATGTTGGTAAATGTGACATTTTGTTAATCACAAAATCTGGGAAAACTGGAGGAACTGACTGACGCATGTTGGCACTACAGGTAAAAACTGCTTTGAGTTGATTAATAAAATAATATTTAAACACACAAATATTTAAGGTTCTGTTTGTCGAGAGGGCCACAGAAAAAGCTATGGCGGGCCGGATTTGGCCCCCGAGCCTCGAGTTCGACACAGAGTTTACAGACTACCAACCACTTTCTGCATCTTATGTGTGAAAACATCAGTTTCTTCCTCTGAGAACTAAAGTGAATGACCTTTGACATCAATTTGCTCATGAACTCAGTGATATTTGCTAATTTTTTTTTAGGATTTATGCAACAATTCACACCACGACTACTTACTCAAACAATAAGAGCCGTGAGTGCCGGTCATGTGTGCAGATCATATGACGGCGCGATAAGGACCCGGCTGGAGGCTGGGAGTTCAGATTTCTCCAATTAGAGGGAATTAAAGCGGATAAATCCCTGGCTCCGGTTGAAAGCAAACACAAAAATGTGATGGCGTGACTTAAAACTCAAAGCTGGGCCAGGCACAGAACCAGACTGAGGCTTAGCTAACCGGTCCAGTAAACCCACTGGGAGCACTGGGTTCGTGTCACCGGTGATGGTCCACTTTCAACAATGGTTTTATTTCTGACTCCTCAGTCTTTCTTACATACTTCTTAAATACTTTTCTTTCAGCAAAAACACAAAATCTAGATCAAATGTCTTAAAACACTTGAAATAAGACAAAACAGGATAAATGAATTTGTTTTAAGTCAGTAGTTTCAGTTTCATATGCAGATTTTTTCCACATATAACACAACAAAACGTCTTATTTTCTATATTTTTTATTTGTTCAGAGAAGGGGATTTTTTGCAGTGGTATTTCTGTAATACTTTTATTTTTCTCAGTAGTTTGGTGTCAAAGTGCTAAACTTGATCTTAATTCAAGTTATGAACATTAAATATGGTCCAAAAGTTAAACATTTCAACATATAAACAGTTAAATAATATTTTTTATATATGATCAGTTTAATAAATTTGTAAATATTTCCATAAAATAAAATAAATTATGATTAAAATATGTCAGTGATGTATTAAATGCGCAATTAATGCAAAATTTAAGATAAAACTCATTTATTTTGAAGGTATTGTGCAGTAAATCAGCTTTTATTTATTGAAGTTATTGTGCTGTGTAAAATCCGAATTGTTTGGTTTTGTATTTTACAAATTGTGTTGAAGTTTATTAGTATTTATTTTCTATATTGACACAGTGAGGACAAAACCAGACATGCACACACCGAAAACATGTTTAAACATTTTTCGGCCAAAAATAGTCAAATGTGAAGTTTTTGTAAAAGTTTTTCTCTTCAGAAAAATAGTTAATCTCAGTTAATCCTACTTTATTTAAACTAAGCTTAAAAATCATTTTACAGACCAAGAAATGATTCATTTTATATTTCATGACAAAAACTAAAATATTATAGATAAATGATAAGTTGACACATCTTAAATCCTTCTCAAAATGATGAAATAATGTTTTAAAAAGTCAGTCGGAAATCAGATTTATGTTCCACGTTAAATAAACAGACTTCTTTTATTAAAGAGAAGAAAGCAAATCAACACGTTTGCTTTACTAAGAGCACACTAAAAACACTAAGAGGAGAAATTATTCAGCAGATCCTGCAGAATATTTAATTTATCCAACAAGGAATCAGCTTTGAGTAAAAATACCCCAGAAATAGCTTCATAATTTGGTCATGATGCAAGAGAATCAGAACCAAACTGCTTCCTGGTCCTCCAACATCCCCTGACAGAGACAAGCGAAGCTCAGGATGATAAAACACACAGCCTGCGGTGACGGCTCGGCCTTCAGCAGCATGGAGGATAATCCTGGACGGGGGAGCGAGGGGAAACCCTGCGCCGGCCTCCAGCCGCGTTACGCAACGAGCTGCAGAGCATCGGGTCGGATCAGACAGAACCAGGCTGGCAGAAACGTGAAGACGGACAAACGCCGAGGACGGGGAACGTGATAAATAATCCGGACAGAGACTAAAGATGGCAAGTATTTTCTGTCCTTGTGATAAAACATCAAAATGAAAACGGTTTTTTAATGCAGGATCCTCATTTTGCAGCAGTGCAGATAAATAATCCTGCAAATCGCTTTGAAGGGAATAAATCATGCACTGATTCTGCTGCTTTTAATGTTATGTATTCATTTACTGGCACAAACAAAAATTAGTGAGAAAAATCAATCATAAACAAAAAGTTTTATGATCTAAAAACACCAGAAATGAAAGATTTTAATCATTTTCTTGCATTTTAAATATGCAGGAGCTTCAACGCAGCAACAGTTATGTGCAGCTTTTTACCACAGGCTGATTTATTTAGTTTATGCTAATGGTGAGGTAAGCATGACGTCAGACTGCAAAAAAATTAAAAATAGCAGCAGTGCAGAAATCTGTGAAGCCAAAATGCAATAAAAATACACACATGCACACATTTCTGAAAAACAAAACCTGTCCAGGCTTTTTATAGTAGCCTGATTCTCCCACACATCCCCCCAAAAAATCATTTTTCACAAAATAAAAAGGACAAAAAAAATCTCCAGCTGATTCTCATGTGTTCTGGATTTATAGCACAAATTATGCATTTTATTTCCTTTGTATGACTTATCAGGGTTCCTCTGGTTTAAAACACATTTCAAAGTTAAAATTACTCAAGTAAATGTAACCAAGTAAATGTAACTAGTTACTATCCAACTCTGATGAGAGTAAAGAGCCTCAGTTGCAGCTGACATTCGGCCTCGTCGTTCCCTGACATTCGGCCTCGTCGTTCCCTGACACTCGGCCTCGTCGTTCCCTGACATTAGGCCTCGTCGTTCCCTGACATTCGGCCTCGTCGTTCCCTGAAACTCGGCCTCGTCGTTCCCTGAAACTCGGCCTCGTCGTTCCCTGACACTCGGCCTCGTCGTTCCCTGACACTCGGCCTCGTCGTTCCCTGACATTCGGCCTCGTCGTTCCCTGACATTCACTCGGCCTCGTCGTTCCCTGAAACTCGGCCTCGTCGTTCCCTGAAACTCGGCCTCGTCGTTCCCTGACACTCGGCCTCGTCGTTCCCTGACACTCGGCCTCGTCGTTCCCTGACATTCGGCTTCGTCGTTCCCTGACATTCGGCTTCGTCGTTCCCTGACATTCGGCCTCGTCGTTCCCTGACATTCGGCCTCGTCGTTCCCGTCCATCACAGCCAACAGGCCTCTGGTTCCTGCACCGCCGCCTCCCCTCCATGATGGAGTCATTTATGATGAAATGTGTGAGCAGAGAATTGGACCGGAAACTAATCATCTCTCTTTGAATCCATGTAGGTCAACAGGGGCCACAATGGAAAGACTGGAGCGTGACCCAATTACAGGTCAGCAGCGAGGGTCCGGTCTCCTGACACCACTGCCAGAGCTGGGTAGTAACTAGTTACATTTACTCAGCTACAATTACTTGTGCAACTTTTTGGTAAAAAAAAAAAAATATTTCTGCTCTTACTTGAATAAAACTCCTGGATTTTCTGCCCACTCAATGAGAAACAAACATGTTTTAACCACAAATTCACCAGACACATTCACACACCTGCAGTTTTTGTTAAAGTTTCACAAGTTGTTTGTTGAAACAAACTTTTCTATTTCCAATTTTTTTTTGTAATTATGTTACTTATGTGAATTATTTTCAGTGTGATTCCTAAAATACTACACTTTCTACCTGACTTTATATTTTGATCCGTCTCATGATGTAATTTTAAATACTAAATGACTGATGTTTTGATGACTTACTCAGAATTCTAATAACAGCATTATCTTCTTGCTTTGCTTTTTTCTCTTCTGCAATGAAAACATGTATATATATATATATATATA
>CAEGAE010023015.1:0-25043 GCA_903067095.1 Girardinus metallicus | reverse complement strand
TAGTTTCCGGCTTCCGGACACGTGGCACGCTGGAAGAACGCCGGTAGCATCTGGCGTCAGCAACGGACGCTGATTACTCTTTTCAGGAGAAGAGACGCGGCTAGAACATTAAATACACGTTAGAGAAGAATGAGAAGAGAACGAGCCATCCATCTGAGATCTAAATCCGAGAGACGTAGCATCACCGAGCTTGGCCGAACGCCGCCGATGCTGATTGAACTAAACTAGCCAAGCTAAGGTAACTAGCTGCCATTTGTTCATAGCAACAGAGAGGAGGAGGGGATTTTGGATCATGCTCGTCTAAAGAAGGGGTAAGTAAGCCCCTGATCCAATTCTCCAGCCATCCCAGAATGCTACCATCATGCGATTTATCACGACTAATCGTTCCAGGCGAGCCAATCAAGATCAAGCTACTAGCTCCGCCGCTGCTAGCAGTTGCCAACAGCAGTTGTTAGCGGCTAAGCAAGTGTTTGCTAACTGTTCCGGACAACCGTGAGCTCACCTCGTTGTCCACTGGAAGGCTGTTAATAATAGATGTGGTAGCTGAGCAGTTATAATAGTGTAGGATGAACATTTTATATGTTTTGTGTAATTTTAAGGTGTTTGGAACTTCATCCTATCGCACCACGGCTTTGATGATATGACTCCGGCTGACATTAAGGCCCGATTGATGCACACGCACATCCGCTGACCTGAAAACAGGTTTTGTTATTTGGTTTCAATGTAGAATATTTAATTATGCTGTATAATAATTGTAAAAAATAAAGGTAACTACTTCACGGATTTCGTCTATCACGAGTTCTTTTCGGAACGCAACCCCCGCGAAAAACGAGGGTTCACTGTAATCATGAAATTTCTCACTTCAATAAACACACAAGCTTTTAAAAATTCAAGTATTTAGACAAGAAATGAAATCAAGGTATTGCTTGAATGAATTTTATTACTAAGAATCAGTTCTTTTTTTTGACATTTAATGTATGAAGTGTTTAAAATATCCCTCTAAAAATCTGGGCACTCCTGTAAAGAGCCATTACATCCACACTTCTCACTGATTCCTTGAATTTAAACAATATGTGAATTAATGTAAAGATTCCTGCATGTCTTGTATCAGATCTTTTTTAATCTTCGCTGAGGTAAAAATCCTTAAAACTAGAGAGTGGAATTATTTTGTTCCTATAGTTATTTATATATATATATATATATATATTTTTTTTTTTTTTTTGATAGCGTTAAACAAATGTAAGGATAAGATTAACAAACTACTTTGAATTTTGCTGCATAGCAATATTTAAAATGAAAAAAACCTTCCAATTTCTTAGAAGATTGCAAGTGCATAATGAAACCCTCTAAAAATATATTGAAGGTTTACAACGTTGTGCCCAGCAGAAAACAAATCCTGAATGTCCTGACACTTATAAATAAAGGAAAGGTGGAAAAGAGTCAAAGGTTCCAGTATCAGACACTCATGAGTGTCAGCAGAATTATTGAGGGAACAACTGCACTCATTCGGGTACTTCAATCTCATCCATGACCACTGGATGAGATTTTTTTCACTGGTGAAAAATAATCCAGCACCTAGCAGATTGCGTCTGCATACATTTATAAAAAGAATGGGTCAATCTTAGTAGCTCAGTGAATTCCAGCGTTTTACCGCAATAAAATACCACTTGTGCAAAACAGCCAGTTGTAAAATCTTCTCTTACTATAACAATGTGGACATTACAGGATCAAAGTGGAAGGCCATGTAAAACCACAGAGTGAGGTCAGTGGATGCTTAGGCACTGAGTATGCAGACGTCACCATCTCTATAGAGTTGATAGTGACTTAGCTCCAAACCTAATTGGAGTACAGTGTGTGCAGAGCTTCACAGGATGGGTTTAGCTTGGTCAAACAGCTGCATCCACTGTTAAATCACCAGGTGTAAAGGGTTGATGCAGTGTTTAAATTAGATCTCCACTAGAGCAATGAAGATGAGTCCTCTACAGCGATGATTCACGCTTGGCTGTATAACAGTTCATAAATCAGATTGTGAGAGTTGCCAGCAGAATACTACACACTTGACAGGATTGTGTCTAGATTAAAGTTTAGTGCAGTGGGGATCGTGTTATGAAGCTGTTTATCAGGAGTTAGTCCTGACCACTAAGTTCCTGTGAAAAGATCATCATTCCAAGACTTTGTAGAAAATATCATGTTCGTGTCTTTGTGGAAATAGTTTGGTGATGGCCACATCCTGTTCCAACACTAACTAATCAAGGTTTATAAAAACATGGATGAGGTAGTTGGCTCCTGACCTCAATCCACACTATCTTTTCATGTCCAACATTAGTGTCTGACCCCACAAATGAGCTTAAGAACATGCTCCTACACCTTGTGGAAAAAATATCCAGAAGGCCTGAAGCTGTTATACCTCTAAAGAGGGCACAGACATCCTATTAAAACACTACTTGATTGGAAATAGTATGAACTGGTAATGTACCATTTCCAGTTCATATGTGTGCAAAAGCAAACGGAAAAAGAAGCTTAATGAAAACAATGGGTCATGATTAGAGTTTAAGGGTTCTGCAATAAGTTGCCTTCATTTTGAAAAATATACGATCTAGGTGTGATTTTTGATTTTTTTTTTTTTTTCAACTTTACTGATTGATCACAGTGACTCCTTTCTCTCCTGCTTTTAAGGTTGCTTTTAATGAAATTGTGATAAATGCACACATGGGACAGCTTATGTGGCAAATTGTGGAATATTTG
The DNA here is from genome assembly GCA_903067095.1 of Girardinus metallicus. Classification (NCBI taxonomy): domain Eukaryota; kingdom Metazoa; phylum Chordata; class Actinopteri; order Cyprinodontiformes; family Poeciliidae; genus Girardinus; species Girardinus metallicus. The sequence goes on along the minus strand of CAEGAE010023015.1, from coordinate 22,298 downwards.
TGGTCACTCTGCAACTTGAGAGTTTCATTTCCTCCTTTTTTTTTTCCTTTTTACTGTACTGAGTTTACTCTGAAAGCACCTTTGGGTTTAAGTGCAAAGAAATCCGATTGGATTCAGAGCTGATGGAGAGCTGTGGGATATTATGACAGTGCTTATAAGTGCCCCTATGCTCCACACCTCCTATAGTCCAAAAATAAACCTGAGTTCTGCTACATTAAGTTCAAGTGTTGATTACTTACCTGAAAAGCAGTAGATATATTTACTCCAATCCTTTTCTTCCATTACACAAGACACAAAAAAATATTTATAAAAGACACCTCCCACTTACACAGTTGTAAAGATCTGTTTCTTTTTCACGGCAGTCTTTAAACACAGTGTCAGAATCAATATTCTCTTTCATCCTCCATGAGTAAATAAGAATGCATAAGCAAGAACGCAGCATTTGATAAACTACTTTTCCAGCTGAAATTGACTCCAAAATCAATACATGCTGATGGTGCAAAAAAAAAAAAAAAAGAGGGCATACATGCATGCGCTGCAATAAAAATAAGAGTAGAATTTAAAGTTTAATTAAAGGGTCATCACAAAATCATTTTGCCTTTCACTCATTCTCAGAAAAATCTACATTTAATTGTAGATATTTGAGCAGTTATCAAAAGTAGCAGTGTTTTTGTGTTTTAGGTTGATATAACAGACAATTGGTCTTTTTAAGCAAGTGAACAAATATACAACATTAATTATGTTTTTGTTGTACAATGGATTTTGGTTCTTCAGATGTTAGACTTGAGAGTTGAGCAGTGTCGCTCATGTCTTTTGAAGCCCAAGCCTTAGAAGAACTAAGATATCAGTTTGACTTCCTGGTCAGCACTATCTCACCAAACGCATGCATACAGTCTCTCTTGGTGATGAGCTCAGAATTTGTCCACACCAAAGATTTTGTAGTAGACTCATTGCTTCGTCACCAGCAGGGAAGGATGCTAGTGATTAGCCAACTAGTGCATCCAGCTGGATTCAGAGATGTTGCCGAGCAGCTGTTCAAAAACATAAACACAATAGCCTCTTACTTGCGGATATACTTGCAGCTGTAAACAATCCACAGTATTACTCAGGAAGCAAACATTTGTAGAGAAACACAGCCGTATTGCGGTTTTATTTGAGTCAGGTCTAAGTCATGCCCAGCAAATGGGCCTGTTGAGCCGCCTCGAGGCACACCACATTCCATACAACCTCACTTAGTCAGCTGGCTGCCTCCTCAGCACTTTATTATGCTGCTTCTCTTCCACAACATGCAATTATATATCAACGACTATTTTAATCTTATTAAAAAACAGTAAATGAAAATCTCTTGCACATGGCACAGAAACCAAACGTTTCTTGTCTAAAGCACGACAGACTGTCGTAAATGTGTAAATTTCCACCGTTCTCAAGCTAACAAGCTGAAATTAAACAGATACTTACTTATGTGAGTTTCCTACATTAAATCAAAGGAAGCAGCTCTTTGACGGGGGGAAAAAAACAGACCTATGAAGGTGTTTGCAGTAAATGAGTGATTTGCATAAAACTCATCAAAAAGTGATGCATGTTACTACAGACAGGCCATAACACCTGTGACAGCAGCTGTCCGAAAGGAAGTGTTTACCTCTGCTTTCACAGCCTTTTTGAGACACGTCCTAGTGACAACACAGTGAAGTCTTTATTTTTTTCTTTTCTAGTTAATTCTGAATTATTCATAAAGTCTTAATCTCTGTTTATCATTTGTCATGGGGTAAAAATCTTGATTCCTCCATGCTGACAAGAAACTAAAAGCGGTTCAGGTTGACTGATGTGACATTTTGACAGACGCAGTGCAGGCAGGGATGGTTGAGTAACAAGATACATGAAGGGAGGATAAGAGTGGTAGATGTGCTGTTGGATGTGCAGAGGAACAAGAACAGACTCCATAAGGAACGCATTATTTAAGCTCTTTTTTTCTGACTAACAATGCGAGGTCTTTTGTTCGCTTCCAACAATGTACCTGAAGGTTAACCTCGTGTAACAGCAGATCCATTGAAATAACCATTATATCAGGAAAAGCACTTCTGGAACCAGCACTCCATGTGTCTTTGTGCCACAGTCTCCTATTAAAAAATACATTTTTCTTTTCCTGCTATCAATGGGCTGAGGGAAAATGGATGATAAACGGAATAGACTGGGACATAAGAACCAGACAGAAGAATGAGCAAAAAAGCAAACTGCCACTCCAAAAAACATACCAAAAAAGAATGAAGTAATGTATTACTAAAAACTGTATTACTAAAAACTGCAACTCCGGTCACATTATGAATACATGAAATTACTTCCAGGACATGTCACAAGATCATAAAATTAATAAATTAAATGAATATTAAATATCAAAAGTGATCAATTAAAACACAAAATGTCCAGAGTCATGATAGTTCCAGCATTTACACATCTAAAATTATTGCAGTATCATCTTGAACAACAGGCTTCATCATGCATTCTTCATGTCAAGTTTAGTTTTTCACGCTTTGTGTTTGCTTTCAGGTATTTTCAATGTTTTTGTCCAGATATCCATCTATGATTGTTCTCTGTGTCTTCAGCCTTCACCTATCAAGGAGTACAGTTTCAACACTGACAGGTCTGTGGTTATGCAGCCCTATTCGCAACAACCTGTAATCTGATTTCTGTTCTGACATACGTCCTGTACTCAGCAGTGTCTCATTTTCATTGGTTAATTTTTCTGTGAATTTTTTTTTTATTATGACTTTTGTCAGTTTCAAGTTATTTCAGCGACCAACAAGCGGTACCAGCAATTTTGTCCACATGTGCATAAAAGTGGTTAATGGAAAGTCACTTCCAATCAATGAAGACTGTAAATATCAGAAATGAATCACAACTCTACAAGTTTTTATTATTACTCCAGAAATAAACTGTTATTTCACTGCCCTCTGCTGCAGTTTCTTAATAAAGTGTCTAATCAGAGCTGTGCTTTAAAGGTTGGCATTTTCATCAGGGGGAAAAAAAGCACAACAAGGTGCTTATCAAGCACAGACGGAAAAGATTCTTCAGCAAATTAGGGCTTAAAATGCAGGTCAGACTTGAACTGAGCGGTTTTGCTTTTAGCCTCTAATTATAACTGGAATGGCTTCAATAAAAACTCTCAAAAAGACACAAAAGCTGAATTATTTTTGTGAATCCTCCTTTGGTGGAAATGTTTTACACAGATTAAATAAAAACAGACTTATGAAGCTATGAGTATCTACAATCACAGGCTTCTCTTGCAACATTTTATGGATGGATGTTTGTGAGTACGCTTCGCTGTAATAAATTCTGAGACAGGACTCTTCATCTGCTCTAGTCATCACTCTGTTCCCCGTGGTATCATGTGAACCTTATTACCCCAGTGCTGAACATAGATACACTTGTCTTGAGAAGATAAACTCAAAGAGAGCCACAGCTAGTGGGTAAAACAAAGTATTAAACATATCTTCAGCAAATTCTAACATTTAATGGCACACATCTCCCACCCCCTTGTCTCATTATCTGTAAAGATACCTAATGTACCAGGGCTTATGTTGTTTACACAGAATCTGATAAACGTCCCACGTTTCAAGCTCATTTTAAAAGGTGCAGTGCATCAAAATCATCTGCTCATATAAAGTCCAGATTGTTCCAACTAATCTTTTCCTGAAATACACTGATGTCTCTAGTGGAAATATCTATCTGAACTTTCCCATCACAGTAAAGTAAAACATTTCCACCATCTATGTTTGTTGTTGAATACCTCCATTCACAGAATAGAAAAATTTGAAAGAATAAATGGTTAAAATATGCATTAGTTGGAAGTGCGCTATCAATTTAATTAGAGAAAGTGTGTTTTCAGTCTGATTGGGATGTTTATTTATTCATTGTATGTTATGTTGCTTGGGGTGAAGGGAACGTTGCAGCATTTCTCGGTTCTCAAGGGGCAGCACAGACACGCTGATATCCAATGTGACATCCAATGTAAGCATCTGCAATCAACCAAGTGTGGGAGGAAACAGAACCAACCAGAGAAAACCCCAGCGTACATAACTACAGGCAATTAGAAGAAAAAGCCACCCTCACACTGCCTACTGGTAGAAACACCACAAATATATGCGTTAATTGCAGAAAGTTAATCATAATACACTACATGAGGAAAGATCCATTCCTGACAGAACAAACAAACTCTCAAGATGAACGCATACTTATGACAGCATTGGAATCAGTCTTTGAGATCATCCTTTACCCATCTGATGAAGCAGAGTTATTTAACAGATGAAATTTTTTAAAAATGCTTTTTATTCTTTTCCGAGGTGTTCACACATCAAATGAACAGGGATGTGGATTGTCTATCTGGAATCATTTTTTCTGTGAATAACCTTGATGTTTATTAAGAAATGCTACGCAGAAGCCCTGCAGCTAGCTTTAAGCCAAATGTCTGTTTTTCTGCCCACAGAAATAAAAACAGACAGTCTAAGTGCTAAAAGATAATTTTGTCCACCTAGTTTCTCAGGGATGAGAAATTATGAGTACACCATTTTTTTTTGTTTTTTTGGGGGGACTGAGGGGAGTTACATGAGTAAGGTAAAGAATACATCATGAAATATTAATTAAAAGATGAAAGCAGATGTTAGTAATTAAAAATAAAATCAAAGTCTTTTTTTTTTTTTACAGGTAGACCTCATTATTTTTTTTGTTTTGTTGGTAGAACAATAAAAACAAACAATAAGTGGAACAATCAATAACATGGCTTGAAATTACTCAATAATGAGTGACTAATTAAATGCACATTAACAACCAGTGTGAACACATTTTATAAAAGCTGTGTGATTGCTGCTCTGGAGCAATTTGCTAACACAATGTAAATGTAAATCTGAATATATGAAAAATATTTTTTTCAAAATAATTACAGCATTTCAAAACAATAAATAGAAACAGGATGCATATTTGAAAAAATGTTTAGAAAAATCTTTGAAACACACAACTCAAGTTGACATTCCCAATATGTCCTTTCTTGTGATTAACATTCAGACAATTGCAAATAACTCAACAGCTACATCTAAGATTACAAGGGAAAAACAAAACATATAACATACTGTATAGAAGTAAATCATGAACTGTCGTGGTGACAATTCAACCTGGAAAGACTCTCACAGAGAGAATGTGGTGTTAGAAAGTTTAATTGACAAATGAAAGTCTTTGGTGCTCGGACACAGGAGGAAGATGTTGCGTTGGTAACCGCTGTCAGAGAGAACGAGCAGCTGTGTATGAAGATTAGAGACGTCTTCCCGCCTTGGGCCCGGACACTGGTGGTGGAGAGGATGGTGAAGACCGAATGGATATTGAAGAAACCACCAGCTGAAGGCAGTGGAGGAAGGTTGAAGCTCAGCCAACGAGCAGAAGCCGATAAACAGATCTTATCAAGGGAGCGACGCTTGATGCTTGGAGGAGGAAACCATCACCGACAGGTTGGAATCGAGGCGCATGACGACATCTTTGGTTGGGCAGGTGAGATAAACAGAGTCTTCCAGTTTGAATTTAAGCCTTGGCTTCTTTTTACCTGAAACGTTTATATTTCACCTCTTTCATGTGACATAGCAATACTTTTAAAATAATATTCCTTTAGATGAAGGTGCATGCTCTTAACAAACAGTTTTGATATTTAAATATTTGGCAATGGAATAATTAATAATGGACTTTAGCTGGGATTTGTTTAAACAGGAAATATTTTGTGATAATAAAAGCAAGTGGTGGTTTTTATTGGAGCTCATATATCTTACTGTTTGGACTTTGAATAAATATGTGCAGTAAATATACAATTGAAACACTGATTATAAAAAGCTAACAAATAGCAATTCTTCTATGCAGTTCTTTCTGATATGCCACTGATTTTATTGTTTTTTACAGTGATTATTATATGAAAATAATTTATGTTCAATGTGTGGTTTTCATTTTTCTTTTGCTCTGAAGCTATACCGAGCACAGGAACCAGTCGCAGTGCTGGTTCCTGTGCTGTATAACTGTATGCATTGTGGATGAAATGTTTAATCACACAATGAATGTAATCATATTTCAGGATTTTTCCACACTGAATTATACCAGCTGCATCTGCAACTTTGGCTTCTCCGCAGAGCCTCAACAAACCACTGAATATCCTGCTAATTATTACAGCATTGTGAGAGTGAAAGCCCTCCATTATTACACAAAGGAGAGAAGAGAATCTGTACTGAACGATTTGTAATTGAGACTGTGTCCAGCAACCCTTTGGCCCAAAGCCACAACTTCATCCGTACCTGACCAAAGAGATTACACTGTCACAAAACTTATGAGGTTTGTTCTTTCTGGGTAATTTTATTGCAGGACTTGCATTCAACCAGGGAAAGAACATGCAGACTTAAAAAATTTAGGGGGAACTACCTACAAATACAGAAAATAACTTAAGTAATTAAGTTATTTTATGTAAAACTTATGCATAAAATAAACCTGTTTTAATTGGCATTTACAATCACCAAATTATAAAAATGTTCATCTGCATGATAAGCTATTAAAAAGCACAGACGTATACATAAAGCCATGGTCCGACTCAAAAGACCATGCAAAGAAGACCTCTTATTAGAAATACAGCAGAGTGTGTTCATTTTAAGTAGCGTATGTAAATAGATTTATTTTTAGATGTACAATTCATCACTCAAAGACTACAAAACAAAATTTTGGGTAAAGAATAACTCAAATTTCTCTTTTATTTATCTTTAAATAGTCCCTTAGCCATCTCATCACTGCTCTCTTTTGGACTGGAGTCAACTAAACATCAATAAATTAAAAATTTGGGCTCAGCACAAAGTAGCTTTACTGCTTTCAATATTGCTTGTACCTTGTGATCTTGGTGCTCGGGGACCTATTTTATCACGAGAAATACTTTATGGCTCAATTTGTGTGTCTACCATACTATCTTATTCTGATTCATTTTGTTGGCATAATAAAAAGAGAAAGAAAAACTACTTTGTCCTTAATTGTCACTGATCTTAAAAGTGACTTTACTGCTATGAATGGAAATATCACATTGGTGCTGTACTACTTCGTTCAAACAGGAAAAAAACCCCAAAACAGACGTAAAGGTTATGCTTTTCTTAAGGGACAAACTGAGTCTCAGGTGTGTCCAGTCCTGCTGATTACCCTTTGACAGCTCTGCAGACCTGAATGCAGATTAACAAGGAGTGGGAGGAAGCAAATGTCCTGTGAGAAGCAACAGAATGTCCTGCTATTCTGTTTTTCTCTGAAACAGGCTTTGCTGTAAATCTTTAAACCATCAAACAGGGAGAGAAAAAAGATGTGTTTCTGCCAAATAAAAGATGCTTTGTTGTTGCAATTGCCTTATTCAGTAGTTAGAACACATAAAAAAAACACTTAATAGCAACATTGTCAGCATTTCTTGTGCCCCTAATTGTTTTCATAGACTTTGATTTTACATAATGTCAAGGAAATGTAAAAAAGATTATACCTGCTTAGATTACATGTATCTCAGTTAGCATCTTTTAGCTCACATGTAGAAAGCATTCTGTCTAATTCATTATTGAGGTTTCTTTTGACTGGACTGCTGATTACCCCTGATTGGCATCAGCATGTCGAAGATATAAACTTAGAGCAAGTCATCATATAAGAATAGTGGTACTCTACATGTAATAAATAAATAACAATAACAACAAATATTGTTTAATTCATAAACAATATTTATGAATTAAACATAAATATTGACTTGACTTACGTATTTCACAAATATAAAATAAGTAAGTCAAGGAAGTTCACTAACATTTAGGCAGAACATATGCTGTGAGTTCATGCTGAAAATGCAACATGCCGCCACAAAGTGCATCTAGCTTGAGTTGACCTGGTATCCACGGCAACAACACATGCATTTGCAGAGAGGAGAGAGTCCCCTTCGAGCTCAGATGAAGGTGAAATAATAAATAAATACAGCAGGAGACTAGAAAGGATGTTTGCATCGGTCTGCAGAATCCTGCAGTTTCTATGACTGACAGTGAGTAATGAATTGCCATAATCCCTCAGACAGTGCATGAAAGAATATCCTCCCACTTCTGCTCTTAAATCCAAAGCTCCTTCTGCCTGCTGTACTCACAGCAATGTGCTCTCTTCTTTTAATAACATAATGTTAATGAGTAGAGGAATGCTTCTGTTTGTGGGGTGTGTTTTTCTCCATTCAGCAGTTTTGTTTTGTAAAATGTAATAAAATAGGATTCTCCTGCCTTTATCTGTCAGCACCGCACAGTAATGGGATATTCCCTCAACTCACAGCAGGAGAGCTTTTAATTACTGTTTAAATGGGAATCCCATGAAAGAGTAGTGGATGAATGAAGAAATTATTATGCAAAGACATTCTTGTTGTTGTCAAAGTGACAAGAACACAATTTGCAAAGCAATAAAGATCAACTAAACTAACACGGCACAACAATGTCAGATTGAACAGGAGTCTCCTCTTCAATAAATAAGTGATCTACTATTTCAACCTTCATTTTAGAGAAGGATAAATATTTTACCAAATGTCCTCATATTACTATGGCTTCCTCTTTTTACCAAATGATTCAGTTCATTCTTCCAACATATGCAATTTTCTGCAACTTGGTTAGATTTGTGGAACAATCATATATTCTAAATAAAGCAAAATTACTGTATGTGCATTCTGCCAGGTATATTATCTTAATCTGCTCTCAGCTCAGTTGTTTGCAAAACAGAAACATTGGAAAAGGTTTCAGTTCTGACTTAGATGTTGTGATTTAAAATAGCGCAATAATGCGCTGGTTTATATACTCTCTCTACACAGTGGAAGATATTTACTGTAAAGGGAGAGTAATGGGATTTATCACCAGAATATTGATGTAGTTTTGGTAACTTCGATATCCACGAGAGATAAATTATTCACACTTGGGTAGACAGGGAAGGATCACTGTGCTTAAGAATAACAGACCACACAAACAGTTTTCAAGATGATATCGAACTTCAACAATGTCAAAGAGTGACTTATGAAATTCTATTCATTTACTCTATTACTATATGCTTTTGCCTTATTGCATATAATACTGCACTCTTTAAACATGGAAAAATAAAAATGCTAAAATGAGTCCACAAGAACTAAAATGATCAGTTAAGTGAAAACATGAAACAAACATTGTGAATCTGTTATATGAGTTAATCTAACTCATATAACAGCAGGTTCATCTATGATGAATGAGTTTAAATGTGGTTGTTATTTATATCTCTGTCTAAACACATAAGCTCTACATTCTTTCTGTTTATGTAATGTTTGAGCAGCATGGAGAGAGAGAGTTTAAATAGATCTATATCCAGTCTGTGTAATCAGACATGAAGAAAGTCTGTTTTATTTTTCAGGGAGCTGTTTGAAATTCAAGAACATGATGTAGCTTTTTCAAAAGCTACATCGGTAGCTTTTGAAGAAAGAAAGAAAATCTTCCAAATTTCTGATCAATATTTATAGATCCTCTTGTTCTCTTTACTTTAAAGAGAGGAAATTATCAGAAAAAATTATATATTGCCATTGATACATGGGAACAAACCTTTGTTTCCAGGGTTAAAAGTCTTTTCTTTTTTTTTTGTACCAGCTTTTCTTCTTTCAGCAAAACATCTACTAAAAAATTGATGACACCTTGGCCAGAGAAGTAAAGTAAGTGAAGAAATATCTCTGAAAATTACGAGGCGAAGGTTTCTAATCAGGAATTTGATGCAATCCCTTTAAAAATACATCGGGTTCTGAAAAGAAACTCACCTCTTTTGACCAACAAAACAAAAACAGTCAGTTTTTCTCAACTCAAGTGTGTGACAGGAAATACAAATCAAGATTAGATACCTATTAGATGTTTTTTTTTTTATCCTGAATTCCCATGGAGAGCTTTTTTCCCGGGAGAGCTTAAAATCATGTGTCTTCCATTGAATCATTATTTAGTCAGTCTGTGTAGAAACACCATTTTCAGCTGATTTTTATTTTTCTATCTGTGTATAATACATTAAATTATGAAGTCAAATTTCTTCTGAACTATGTTTTATATATACACCATTTTTATAACAACTGGATGCAATATAGCTACTTATTTTTGCTCCATATATGTCTGGGAAATAGATAATAACCCCTGTACATATAAATGTATACATAAAAAAATCTACTATTTATGAAAAATTCAAGACTGAGATGATGAAAGCACATCTGATTTGTGAAATATTTGTAAATGTTTTGCAAATCTCATATTTACATATATTGACTGATGTTATATGCAATTTGGATTTTCTTAATAGTGTTTCTTTTTTTTTTTTTTTTTTTTTTAACAAACTTAAGAGGAGGGTAAAAAAAAAAAGGGAGAGCGAACATTTTGTACTTAAATATCTTTCCTGGAATCTGCACATACAGGAACATTACTTGAGGTGACATAAAGGACATGCCAGCCTCTCTACTGAAGGAGGAGAAATATTTCCAAGAATCTTCCAAACTAGATACAACTAGTGTGTAGATGTGCCTTTAGAAAGGATGCACACCTTTAGCACAGACTCTGAGCCAAGTATTTTTTTTTTTTATCAGTCAGACCTTTGTTGTTGCCATGAGAAGGAAGCCACCAGCAGGAAACTTGTTTCAGCAAATATTCTTGTTGTCAGCTCCACAGTGTGGAAGACATGCCGTGTTTTCCTCAAACTGCATATAACAAGTTTCCATCTGAATACTTCAGATGGAAAACCAGCTCATAACAATCTAAACAAATGTATTGTCAGAGAGGTTTTTCTTGTGCACCACATCACCTTAATCCTTAGAGAAATTGTTACAATGTGAAACACTCCTGCTGAAATCTCATTTTATAGAAGCAGTGGAGCGATTTCTTGTTTCCTCTTGAGTAGATTGCTGCTGAGGACCAGGAGCCAAGGAAAGGACATCCTCCTTGAAAAGTGCACCTTGGATGAAATGTGGAAAGCTTGTCTATGGTAAATGTGTGGGGGGAGCAGTGTGAGGCAATGGGGTGTTCTGGTCCAGTTGTTCAGCTGCCCAGCAACACAAGCTACAGTTTTTAAGGCAATTGGTGTTGTAATGTTTGTGACACATATAGCTAGGATGAAAACATGTGAAGGAATTAATTGCAGCTTCAATCAACATTAAACCTTCAAAATAAATCACTTTCTAAAGTATAGTAATTGTGATGCAATTTGGAGTTTTTGTGCAGCTTTGGTATTTTTGACTTTGTTTTGTTTCAGATACTTTCACTGTGTACTTTCAAGCATAGAGAGCTGTTCTGCACTGACAACAAGAGCTGCTGTTTATCTGCCAAATGCAGCACCAAGGTTTAATGGACTGTGAGGAAGCCAAACAGAGCAACAGTACTTTACCAGGAACAGCATTAAACAATCCAACAAAAAATTGTATGTCTGCCAACTTATTGTTTTCTATTGCTCGGTTATCACTGTAGGTATTTTTTATTTATTTTTTGACTTGTTGGTTCTCCAGTTTTATGATAAATTACATCTGAGATCATAAATCTAAAGAAAACATTTGTGAATTGCCTCATATTTTTGAAACAATTTTATCTTAAAATATTCTTCCAACCAAACATCCATTGTTTAAACTGGCAGGGCCACATGGGGGTATGTATCTCCAGGTTACTGAGAGGCAGAGTTCACCATGAACGGGTTGCCAGTCCGTCACAGTGCAACAAAACTTGCATGTTAGGTCTGTTTAATAATTTTGGTGTAAGTAATTATTTGGTGGATATTGTGTAGGGCTGCACTGTTGCCTTGCAGCAAGAAGGTCCTGGGTTCGATTCCCAGCCCACATGGAGTTTGCATGTTCTCCCTGTGCATGTGTGGGTTCTCTCCGGGTACTCCGGCTTCCTCCCACAGTCCAAAAACATGCCTGTCAGGTTAATTGGTCTCTCTAAATTCTCCCTAGGTGTGAGTGTGCGTGTGTGTGTGTGCATGGTTGTTTGTCCTGTCTGTCTCTGTGTTGCAACAGACCTGTGATCTGAAGGCAACACTGATTGTTGATTCTGAGACTATTGAAGGTAAACACCATGCACTAACATCTGGTCAGTCTGTATCTGCTCACTGTCAGTTTAATTTCCACCCAGATGGCGCCGCCTTCCACATGTGGATGAAGTAGATAGTGGAGAACCAAATATAATTTTGCTATTTCTGTCCATTGTCTGCACTCCTGTGATTAGAGCGAAGATATCTGCTGTTACCTACACAGCACTGGATGCTGTGATCTTACATTCACATAATTATCCCTTTAATTTATGGTCTTTTCAAGAGCTCAAGCTGGGAACAGAAAGCTGCATTCAAACTGTTTTTAAATGCAGTAAGTGAGAGAAAAAAATAGACATTTTTATTTTATGCTTGATATTAAAGGCAGAATAGAATGATGTTCCTATTTTATTATGACAGTTGTAAGAAATATAACATTTTATTGAGGGATTGTTCTTTTTTTCCAAATTGAGGACATTTTGACGTCTGAATGCCTGTGAACTGAACCATCAAGTTCTCTTCCCACTTACGTCTGTCCTGTGTGCCTGTATGATCTGATCTGGATGATTCAAATGCTTTCACAAAACATAATAATAGAGCTGACTCCACCAGTACTGCATACTGCATGCAGCAGAAAAGACTGGATTATTCAACAGATAATGAGCAGTTGGGTTGCTGCGAGTTGAAGTCTCAAAGGGAAAGGAACAACCTCAAAGTCAAGTGACTGGAAGAGAGGGAGGAGTTCTGAGCAGGATTTTTTTTGTTCAAGGCAAACCACATGATAATGTCCTTGGGAAAGAGCTCATTATGCTAAAGCACCACTATGCAATGATAGGCACCACAGACGTCTAACGTTATATCTGTTATCTGATAACTGCTCAATTACAAAGCTATGACAGATTTTGTGGTTAAATGTCATTTGTGGTGTTAAAAAAGTAACTTCAGGAACTTTGAATGCTAATTTCCTTTTCAGTGATTCATCTGTCTGTTCTCACACATTGATTCCTAATTGGTCTGTTTTTTTATTTTTTTGTCTCTGGCAGAGAAGCAAACTCTTAAATCCGCCAGTGACATTCAGCTCAGCGGAAAAATGCCACCATCTGTGAATGTCAGTGGTAATAATAGTACATGTAATTTCATCACACAAAGTATTGTTATTTAAAAGGTACATCTCAAATTTGTATGTGTCTGTGCAATTACAAATTTCTAGTCTGGTGACATAAAATGTCTCCAAAAATAATGTTTCATGCCCCTTCAACATGTGACATTACAATAACAAACCTTTACTTTACTTTTTGACCCACCTGTGTGCTAGAAATCCAATACTGGATATCTCTCTGAATCCACCCACAGTGAAACATGGTGGTGACTCCATTATTCTGCGGGGAGGCTTTTCTTCAGCAGGACTGTGAAGCTGGTCTCAGTTGATGGGAAACAAATAAAAACGGAGGTAGCATTCCTGTTGCGGGTTGCAAAACAGAACAGTGACCTAAACATACAGTCAGAGCTATATTTTACCAAATGGGCCAAAATCATCTGCTTGAAAGGACTCCAGGGCTGTAAAAAATCAATTTTAAAAATTTTAAATCACAAAACTATTTTAACTGCATTTTTTTTTGCCTGCTCAACAATAAACTAATCATGGGATAATTGGAACAAGGAGTTTCACTTTTTAGATAGCAGCATAAAGTTACTTTGCATTATTATTATTTAGTTTTGCTTTGGGTTTTTTTTTGTACACTTCATATATGTAGTTGGTAGTCAGCTGCATGTGGTGTTTGTCAAGTAATTTTTTTAGTAATTTTTATAGCTTTATTTTTGAATGCTTTGTTTAGGGGAAACTCCCCCAAATTTAATCAGTTATTTGGTCTATGGCTATTTAAGCCGGGATGAAGTTGAGCGATTCCTTTCATTGAGATGGACTTTTGATATTTCCTTTCTTTAAAAAAAAAAAAAAACAGTTACAGTTCTGCCTGACCTATTGATGCAGTGATCCTGTGCCATAATCTTCAAATGGTGAAACTTTTTCAACACTAAAAAAATTTAAGGAAAAAACATTAAGCGCTCAGGAAAACTGTACCTGTCTTTGCATTCCTTTAATCTCAGTTGCCAAGTTTCATCTTGTTTGCAGGTTCTACAACAGCAACAAACCTACACCTCCATACCCTGAATCACACATGGATAATATGTCATGACATTCTGCCTCTACCAACAAGTCTGCCGCTATCTTCTTTAACCACATTGCATCATAAAATCAGTCCCAACTCAGTCAGCAGGGTTCCCTGTCAGGTCTCACATTAATCTTAATTAAACCTCACTGCTGAGGTGTACCACAGTGAATACAGCAGGCAGGGCAACATGGACATTTCAGTAGGCGGTAAAGAGCAAAGGGACAGAAAAGCAACATTTTCCTTCATCAAAAGCTTGACTATATGCTTGTACAAATGAGCAGGTATAACATCAAAGAGGCATGGCGCCTTGGATACGTTTCAGAAAATTAAAGCTGGGAGAAATGTTAGATATGTCTAATGTTTTAAATATAAGCAGTTTCAAAGTTTGGCACTGAAAAAATATATATTATATTTCTTTTACAATTACAAATGGTAAATAACAGAATCACAGCTACATATTTATGCTAAAATCTATTGCACAGTAATACAATTCTAATTATTTATTCTTTGAAAACATACATTTTTGAAATAAGTGACCAATTTATGTTACTTAAAGCAAACATCAGGCGAACCATTAGCTCTGCTTCACTGTTGTCCAGTCGGCCGTGAAATTGGACAGACGTACCAGAAAAAAAAGCCATTTTTTGTCCTTTCGTGGCCCTAAGAGTGATCAGAGGGTCAACAATGTACGAGCTGGCAAATGCCGTCTATTGTGAGCAAATAAAGCAGAATGAGAGACGTGACCATTTCATTTCTCAGAGTTTTCATGCATCCCTGCACTTTAATAACATTCTTTTTGCTTGGCTGAAAATGATGTTGAAATATAATCACAAATATTCCACAGGTATTTTTATTCAAATTTTAATCTTTGCACAATTAAAATATTCGCCAACAGACCTTTGAGCCTTATTTAATCTACCAGAGGAAACAAGAACTGCATTCTTGGATGTTTATCTGAATAAACATCCGGTGATACTCCAGAACATTGTACAATATTCACTAAGGCTGATTTTTCAGTTTTCATATTGAAATACAACAGTTATAAAATTTTAGAAGAATAAAATCTTACTTTTACCCAAGTCATCATTTTAACTATTTTGTCACCTTGTTTGACGTTGTGTAATTTTTTATGTAACTGATTATTTATTATTGATATGTTTGTGTCCATTTTCTCACAACTTGCAGAACAAACTACTATAAAATGTCTTCCCAGGCTTTTATAAAGCCAGTACGACTGGGAATATGTTCATGTGAAGACTAATTATTTAGCCGAGAAGCTTGTGTTTGAGCACATAAACATAACGTGTTTAGTTTGCTTCATTACTCTTTTTAATCAACTTTCAATAGCGTGTATGAACTGAAAAAGTCACTACAGGAGCAAAGTAGCTTAATTTATCAAAAAATAGTGACTAGCTTCCAGACAAGAAAATGGCAGTTTAATAAAGTGAGGAAGAAATCAACATGAGATATTGAAGCTCTATCTGTTTGAAAGCCAGTTGTGCATTTTAATGGCTTCTAAACCCACTGTGGAAAGATTGCGCAATTAACAGGGACCACTGAAGCCTGACGGATGAGAAAAGTTTTTGCACAATGCAACTTGTGTAATTTACAGATATTTAATGTGAATTCTAGTTGCACCTAAACTGATCAGTCCATAATTCAAAATATGTTAATTGTAAAAATATGCATGTAGAAACAGATTTTTAAAAAAAAAAAAGATATATGGATCTGGGCACTCAAAACTGTTAAGTATTCATCAGAGACAGCCTGGAGCACCAGCTGACTCTGTGGCTGGTTTTTGCAAACAGCGCTGTGGAGTGCCAACCTAGTAAAGATCTAGTCTAAATAGATGTGTGCTCTTGCACTATCCAGGGATCTGAACAATTTTTGAGACATCAGAAATTTATAAAAGTGTAATTTCATGTTAAATTTAGATGCAACCAAAATTTTTCTTTAGGAATTTTGTTAGAATTTTGCCAGAAAATTTAATTTCTGGTGAGAGATGAACCATTTTAAGTCCAGTAGTCTAGAAATGTACACTTTTTGCCCCGCAGAGCATCTTTTCCCAACCCTGGCCCTCAAGACACACTGCTTTGTGTGTTTTTGACGTTTCCTTGCTTTAACATGCCTGATTCAGTTGTTTGCAGTTCAGGAAAAGCTTGTTAATCAACTATCAACTGAAATTAGGTTTGCTGAAACAGGGAAACAACTGAAACATGCAGGGCAGTTAAAAACAAGCCATAGAGGATCCGACACAGTGGATTTGCTGATAACTCTCTGCAGGACGAGCAAAGTGCAGCCTCTGTGGAAACGATTCAGTTAGATTCAGCAGGACCGGGAGTAGAGACGTAGCTCATTTCTACACCGTCAAATCCCCGGAGTCTTTACAATGCAAGCTTGCAGATGAGGCGGTGGACATAAAAATGTATAATTTAATGAAACCTTAAAAACGTTTTGTTTGCTGTGGCTCAACTGTTTCCTGAACCTTCTGAAAAACACAACTCTTGACAGACAATTGTGCAATATTTTTTTTAAAAAACCTTGCACTCGTACAGAGAACAATAGGGGCAGAGGTTTTTTTTAAAAAAAATCTGTTAGTCAGATGCACATAAATTTTGCCAAAGTGTTTGTGAAAAAAATAAATAGCTACAACAGTTTGGAATCAGATCAGCACATTAAGATCATCCCACTGATTTGAAAGATGACAAAAGCATTAAACACCTATGCTTTCCTACAGACCTTTATGGACTCAGTAGAATGGTGTTTAGTCATTTATTCATTAGAATCTTGTATGAAATTCAACATCAACATCACTACTCGTTTGTTGCTCTGCCTTTACAAAATTACCTTGGTAGTATGGCACATTAATGCAGCAATGCCACCCATAACAAGGTTACTGTCTTCATGTAACATGAACCATATGCTCCTGGTATCAGCAAAGCTGCCCTCGAGGCAAACTGACAACCATTCAATATGAGACATGTTGACGGTTGTTCCCAAATAATGCACTGTAAGGTTAAAGGCAAAAAAAAAAACAACAAAAAAAACATCTCAGGTAAACAGATTTTCTTTAGAAACTGATGATTATAAATTTAGTGCACACAGATTTGACCTTAGAACTGGTTATCCTGATTTGGTTGTGACAAGTGTTCAGTGTCAGGAGCAAAGTAATAACCAAAACAAAAGAAGCAAAAAAATAAAAAATTCAAGATTCTGCCCTTTTCCTAAACTCCAGAGAGACTGGAAAACTTTTAATAAAGGATAGATCCTAGATTTTTTTAAAGCTGTTTTCTCCCCATTTGCCTTTGAGGGATAGTATATTCCGGAATTAGTGTTAGAACATTTTATCTTTAAATTTGTCTTTTTATTTAATTGAGTCTCAATTTTTGTAACTATTGTTAAAAAAATCAACTTCAAACCACTTCAGTAATTTCTAATAAAAGCAAAAATTGGAAATCGGGAAGCAAGGCTCCTTTGATCAGTTTGGATAAAATGTGAAAGTGATTATAACACTGAGCTATCCATGTAATTAATACGTTTTATTAAAGCTCATCAACACTACTGCACAGAAAGCTAAAAAGAAAAAGAGAGAGAGAATTTATGCGTTCTCTGTGTGACTTCACATCTGATGTCGACACTGGGATTGAAAGAGGTGAGGTAAGACCAAATAAAATTTCAAGCGAAATGTCTGTGAGAAAGCAGACATTTATACAGCTGAAGGACTTAATCTACCAGAGAAAACAAATTAGGAGGTGGCTATAAAAATCAATACTGGAGCAGGATGGATTTCATGGTATGGGGCTTGGACTTGTCTGTGGGCAGCCAGAGGAATAGAATTGGGTGATATTTACTGAGACATTAAACACCTTCAGTGTGAAATAAATATGACAACATCAGGAGCAAATCTTCCCCCAGAATACTTTATAAAAACTATTTGGCTGAGCTTACGGTTCATATTGGGTGAAAAACGGCTGTTTACTTGAGCTCTACAATAGCCTGAGGAGACATAATTTGACATCACAAAAAAACATACATTTGAATCAATTCAACAAAGAGAATTTGTTTTGTGTTTCTACAAATCATTTCTATCAAACTGCAAGAAACGTTATCTTAAAACATTGCTACATTTAAAGGAAAAATACTGAACCCCAGAAGACCTGCAGTTAGGATTACAATCCTCTATAATAATAATATTCTTTATTCTTTCATTATCACGTATTGCATACAAACCTGTAGATAGTTTTGCATGAACTTAAGAAGTTTGAGGCATGTAATTTGACTAAAATGGAAAAAAAAAAAACATGAAAGTCACATTATTGTACCTCAGAAGATTTTGTTTGATAAATAAATTGATCGTATTAAAGCAGAGAAGCTCAGCTCTGGAGTCCTACCATTCAATTACCACAAGTACATTATGTAAATGAGCAGTCGATATTGATCAATACAGTGGGCACTTCAGCACTAACACACACTATCCTACTGTTTCTCTGCCTTATATGAACATCTTCAAGGGCAGAACAGACTTTAACCCAATTAAAATCCTTGTCAGCCCATGTGTGATCTCTACTTTTTCAGAGAGAACACACCTACATGCCACGCCAAATGAAAAGTCGCATCATAAACAGCCCAGACTGTCTCACTAATTCGGATGGATTTAATTAATGCGCCAAGCCTGTGCTTTGGAGCATGTAGTGCCGTGCCCTGGGGTCTGCTTCCTCCCACTGATAAGCTGGTTGTCGCCTGCAGGTTCAACTTCTCTCTGTGACGGGGGGCAGCACCCGTTTAAATTACTGGTCCAACAAGGACATCATAGCACTGCGCTTTCTGCTTTAAACAGCAGAAAACTGTCCTTGAGAGGGAAAATAAAGCAACAAGGGTGGGCAGACCTCAGGAGGAAAACGTCAGTCCTCTACAAGGTGCTTTTGAGTACAATGATGCAAAATTGCCAGCTGTTTCATTCTGCAGTCTGTATTGCGGCTGTTGTCAGTGTACAGTGTGATGTTCGCTATTTTAGTTTTACTCCTTATGCACCTTCTAAAAGGTTTCAGATGTATTAGATTAGTCCACAGTAGAAAATCTTGAGAACTCTTAAGAAATATCCCAATGGTTTTAGGCAAATTAAAGACAGATCCCAGTCTGTTCCTCAGTGTTGAATCATGAACTTAAACCTTTACTGAACGCACAGCGCAATGCTGTGGGTGTGTTTAAAGGGGTAATATTATGTATTTTCAGGCACACACACATACGCACGCCCACACACATGTGTGTGTGTGTAGGGGTGGGCGTGGGCGTGTGTGTGTTGAACAGCTGGAACTAACATGGTGCTATAAAGTCACCATGTAAGTCATGACATCTGTCTCTTTAAGAAGCACCCACTCTCCGATCTGTTTTCCTTCAGTATACAATTAAAATCAAGTCATGTATAATTTCCGTCTACTTCACAATTATGTTTTTCATTTTTTATTTTGCATAAAATCACAACAACCGAGAGTGAAGTTTTCAATGAGACAAAATGTGAAAAAGGGGGCATGAATTTTGCAAACCACCTCAAACTTTCAAGATACTAATCATGATCATTCGTTGCGCTCTGAATGGTGAGCTTGAGAAATTTTCCATAAGACGTTACAGCGCCAGAAACCTCAGAGGTTTCTCTCTCTCTCTCTCTCCTGATCTCTCTCTTTCTCCCTCTCTCTCTCTCTTTCTTTCCCAGCGCACTGTAGCGCATCCGTCGTTGTCTTACTCTTGAAGTGTTTGCTCCAACTCCAACAACAAACCGCGCTTCCTCCAAACACCTGGATGTGCACCGTGGACAGGAGCCTCTCCCCCCAGCTCCTTTTACGCTCAGTCTTAGCTCGCGCTTGTGCCGACGCTGGATGTATTTTCTCGAGAGAATGTGAAGCAGGGAGCAGGTCAGCACTCCGAAGCCATGTGGACAGCGAACACGTCCTCTGGAGCGAACACGGGAGGCAAAGGCAGACTTTAGACAGAGAGCTGTGCTGCGCTTTCCTGGAAAATAACGCCTTCTGGGAAACCGACAGAGACGAGATGGTAGAGAAGTAAGTAGCCTACGTTGACATGAAGGTGATTATAAATTGTCCGCGTGAATTATGAATGTTAACAGATAATGTACGTAATTTTTGTGTCTTTTTCTGTTTTCTGAGCAGATTTGCTGTCAAACATTGTTCCATAAAAACTATGTTTTATAAACCAGCTGAGTCGTGACAACAGTGCTTACCTTAGTCATATAACTTATAAAATAAGAATGCTTGCGGTACCTTAGGAGATATGAAGTGAGTACTACTCTGTAAGCAGTTTCCTTTAAAAAAAATGGCCAGCACGACCTCTTGGGGGGTGTTATGTAATCACCCACGGGTAGCAAACGTTTGAGAAACATCATTGTGACGAATATTGTTAAATATTTAATGATTTAAATGTATTTTTCTGCTGTAGCTCATGCTCTAAGCGCAGGAATACTAAAAAAAGAATGTAGCCATGCAGAGAAAGTGCTGTATGTGCAACATTAAAATATAATAACCCAGTGTCAGACAGTCTGAGTTTATTCCACAAAGATTAGAGTCTGTGTGTTTGATTTTTATACAAGGAAACAAAAACATGTAGATGTGAGGCTGCTGATTGCTACAGATCACTGGGAGCTGAACTAGAGGTGCAGATCCAGTAATTCTAATGGTACAACCATAAAAATGGACACCTTATAAATTGTTCAGTAAAGAGAAACCGTCAGCTATCTGTAGAAATCTCACGTTTCATTTGGGGTTTCACAAAGTCTACCCACTAAAAACTTCCAAGAATTGCCTAAAAACCAACAACAGTACGGCACCGGTACAGCTCTGGTGATAGAATGCAAAAACACAGCACATACACTGGATAAGTCAAGGAAGCAAATGCCACTTGCCACCTTCTGACTCTTCTGCATTGAGCTGGAGATTGTATTTTGGACACAGTAACTGTAGTGAACTATGGTCAAGTGGGGACATAAATATAATATTGTATGTCAGGAGGATAGATAGGTTAAAGAATGTTGTACTACTCTAAGATCTGAGCCAGAGGAACCAGGTTGATGCTGAATAAATGTTCTCCTATATGGAGCCTTGGAGAACTCCATATGGGAACTTTGTTTGACCTGATTTAAAATGACCAAAAAGCAGCCCGCAGTTTGCCAAATAAAACCTGGAACTGTTTAGCACAGTACAATCCCAGGTACAGGGATGCTGATCAGGAAGAATTGGAAAGGAGTTGAATGCAGGGCAAACCTGGAAGAATACATTTTAGAGGCTGGCAAGGAGAATGGGGCTGGAATGGGCAAGGCTTAACAAGGAAAGTCATGTGTTAGAGAAGCACAGTCAAAGTTCAGTCCTCTTTCAAAGACTGATGTTCAAAAACAAACTTCAACCAAACCTGCAGCAACAAAAGCAAAAAAAAACAAACAAAACAAAAACAAAACGTGGCTGTAAAGTAAAACGCTAATGGAAGCTGAATTAATTTAGAGATTTTTATTTGTAAAATATTTCAAAACCAATTGTCGTTTTGCTTCTACTTCGCAGTCACGTGCTGCACATAATATCCCAAAAAACATGTGTTCTAAATATAAATGCTGTAGAATTCATTTCATAGCTTGCATGTGTTAGTCCTTTGAATTACTGCCATGAGTTTTTGTATGTTAAAATCTTGATTCAAATGTGAAAAATATGTCAAATAGTTGGATTATTGAGACAGAAGGTTGACTAATAATCAACAACTAATGGGGACTGTTGACTTCACCTGGATGTACTGGTTAAAGCTGTAATTATGTATTTATTATTAAGACACTCTGACATGTGCAGCTTGAGTTAGTAATAAAATAATTAGTGTATAGCTGTGTAAGGCTGAGAGTTAATGTAGTTCATGTTGGTTAAAGAAAAGCTTGTAGATGCTGAGCAGCTTCTCACACTCCATGTGCATTCTTAAAAATTGACAAAAAATATTCTCTTCATTAACCTGTATTAAATCTCCATGGATAGGCAAAGGCATTTTTTCGTAAAATAAACAGCAGAAGTTTTATTCTTCACTATATATATA
>CAEGAE010022988.1:0-11940 GCA_903067095.1 Girardinus metallicus | reverse complement strand
TGTGTGTGTGTGATCCTTTTGTTTGAATTGTTTGTTACCTTTTTGGGTGTGTCCCTGTAGCGGCCATATTGGAACCCTGCTAAGGAGGAGGCCTGCCTCAAATCCAGCCCTCTTATAGAAGGAGCCAGGGTGACTGGACTTTGATTGGCTGGGGGTAAATTGAGGAGGCGGGGACAATAGTATAAAGGTGGACTGCTGTCTGTAGCAGAGAGAGAAGAATGGACTGATGGGAAAGCTGCCATTTTGATTCAATTGTGCTGTGATGGAGGCCTAATAAATCACCTTTGTGTGCTGTACAGCTAAGTTTTGCTGAGTTTTTCCTTCTACGCCACACCTCTCAGTGTTACAGTAGATTTCCTTTAATTGAGCTCACAGACAAACTAATCAACCAGCTCTCTGAAATTTATTATAGTGATTCAAAGAGCCCTGACACACAATACCATCAATAAATTTAATAGCACAACAAAAAAAATTATCTTTATGACACTTAAATCCAATTTGCATAATAATTTGGAACATGGTGTAAAGATGTATTGTTTTCATCAATAGTATTCCAGCATCTGAAACGATATCAATATCTAGATCCTGATGGTTTCTGATTCAGCTAGTGTGTTCGTTCAAATTCCTGGGATCATTCAACCTTGAGATTTAACTCAGCTCTAATTGATCAACAGCCAAATTCCAAATAAAACAAACTGATCATTCAGTTGATTATTTACCTCTCAACAGCGGCCTGCAGTGCACTAATCCTTGTCTGCATCATCTGAAGAACCCCTGAAAATAACAAAAAATTTGTCTTTCAGAATATTAGATTTAAAGAGCTTCCTTATTAGAATGGACTACCTCCATCTGGTGGTACCAATCAAGGCTCACCGTTTTGTAAAGATGTTTTTTCAAATCTATTTTGTAGGCATGTAATATGCAATATTTTAAAATATTTTCTACATTCTCTTTTTTATACACACAAACAATCTTGAATTAATATGTCAACATTTGATTTCCTTTTGGGATCAGTTTTTTAATTTGAATGCTAAATATCTAATATATTCACATTTATGATCGATCGGCACACCTCTAATCAGCAACAACAACTAACCTCTATGCTTCCTTAGTTATTTAGATATCTATCATCTTCTGCTTATCTAGGATCGGATGGCCGGAGCAGTAGCCTAAGCATGGAGACCCACCCTTCCCTCTCCTTAGTCACTTAGACTGGGGGAGGGTACCCATCTCACAATTACAGAAACCAAAAGGAAAATGCAGAGTAAAAAAAGTGGGTAAATACCTTCAAGAGACTCGATCCCTGTAGCCTGAGCCAACAAGTCTTCATGCCTTGCCACCACCTGGAAAGAAAGGGAAATTCCACACACAGTCCACAAAGCTTGATTGAAATTTAGTGTTGATTTCCATAGAGTGATGAAATGCAAAGCTAAGAGGTAGCTAATACCGAAGGGGAATTTAGTTTGTTGTGATGGAGTTTGTTTCTAGGGTGAAGCAATCCATGCAAATCAGGCTTAGGTACACCACCTTAAAATCATGTCATTTCTAAGCATGAAGAATGTTTAGTCATTTTAGTATAAGAACTTATTTAAATGCCAAAAATTCTGAGTTTGAAAAACATAACTTTATAAACTAACTCACATTGAAGCAGTCAGTAGCATATTATAGCAGAAGAGATGAGCAAACTCGCAATGAACAGTCCTCTCCTTCTCGGAGCTACAACACACACAAACTGACTTGTCTAAACTTAAACAAATAAATAGCCATAAAGGAAAAGTTTACAAGCTTCATGGGTAAAAGAGGAACTCTGAACCCAGCACAAAATTAAACAAGGAGAAGAAAATCCACATTTTCACATCAAAATACCTTTATGTGGTTTTTACTAAACTCATACACAAAGATTGCATCGTTTGTTGCATATTTAGTTATTTCTCGTATCTGATGTCACTCTAAATAAAACAACTGACTGATCCTCCGCCAAGAGAAGCTTTATGCCAGAATTTTAACAGACATTTTCATAGACGTAACTCAAAAGTACCATTGAGATATGAAACTGAAGTCAAAACTGAATTTGCCACACAGCAACAGACTGTTTTGTGTTCCAACAAAAGAAGTCAGACAACAGTATTTCATTATTTAAGATGAGGTCAGTAAGTGAGTGAAAATGTATATCTTTTCTAAATGGTCAACAGATAATTAGTAAATGAGTTATACTTCTAGGCATCAAGACTATCAAACATAAAAATCAAGTGAGATTTAAGAATATGAATGTTATATAGA
Organism: Girardinus metallicus; assembly: GCA_903067095.1. Classification (NCBI taxonomy): domain Eukaryota; kingdom Metazoa; phylum Chordata; class Actinopteri; order Cyprinodontiformes; family Poeciliidae; genus Girardinus; species Girardinus metallicus. The sequence continues at coordinate 9,660 of CAEGAE010022988.1, read as the reverse complement.
AAGCCATGACATCTGTCATGCTTAAAAAGGTTAAGTATGACATTCTATGCTGTTTCTTCCCAGTTGCTTGATTAGTGAGCCACCCACTCAAAAATTGATTTTTATCTATAGGTAGCACTTTTGAGAAGTTTTAAAGACCAGCGTAATGTACAGATACCCAGAACACCACTTGCTGCTTTTAGGTGAAGCCATGTTATTTTGGAGCCTGCGTGAATGAGCTTTGTGTTTTAAAACTTCATTTGATGCTCTATGAGATGAAACCGTTTGTAATGACTTACAAGTCCTTTGTAGATGTTGCACTTGTTTTCAAATGGTTTTAACAGATGCAATGAGTGCTATGAATGAAGCGGATGTTGGTACCTGGCTGTGCAGCTCCTTGTCGAGCTGGCTGATGCCCTGTGCCAGCTTGGCCAACTGCTCAGCGATGACGGCGTGATGGATAGCCTGTGCTGTGTACGTCTTCACGTCAAAATCTTCGTCCAGGAAATCCGAGTAACACTCTGCAAACAGAGCAGTGGGTCATTACAGTCTCCCACCAGCATCCAGCAGACCAGAGATAGAACCCGGGCGGTCTGTCAGAAAACTGAGTAGCTACTGTGGATCACTGCATTAAAAGAACGAGAGTGTCTATTACTAAACACATTCCAAACGCTACAAGCTGCACTTACTCGGAAAGAGAAGGATGATTTAACATGTACAGGAGCTGAAGAAGTTAGCCATGTAGCACAGCAACCCTGTCCATTTTTTATTGTCAGGTCTGGTTTTTGTTGTTGTTGTTTTTATTGTTAGTTTGTGTATTTGGTTAAAAAAAAAAGATAAGCTCACCATCTTTCAGAAGTGAATTCGTGGAAACTTCTTTACCGTCCTCCATGTTGACACTTCCGTGTGTGACGTACACTTCTTCTGGTCAGCTTGCAGATAGATTTTTGGAGCAGTGCGCCACTTCATGGCCATCTTGTGCGAAATTCTGTTTCCCTGGGAAAATCTGTTCCCCTTGTGTCTGGAGCCAGAGAGGCGGCGTTTAAGTTTAGTGCTATTTTTAATCTTCAGCTTTTGTCATGTTCATTTTAGCCTGACAAAAAAAAGTCAGTCACCAAACACTGTTCTCCAACACATTGTGTGTATTTATAATCTTTAATTGCTTTTTGTTGGAAGCTAGGTGATAGCAGGCAGGACCATACAGAGACCTTTGGAGGGGCAGGGGCTCAAAGTTAAAAAGGGGCACATTCAACAAGATTTTAAAACACCGTACAACAACCCATATTAATCTAGAGTCTAATATTTAATCAGATCATACTGTATCATTGTCATCATGTGAGGACAATGTAAAGCAAATATAATCTATGTTAAGTATAACGTTGCTGTTTCTGCTGCTGACAGAGGTGGATGGGCTGTCTTGATCTGAGACAACACAGCCCTCCATGACCATGAAGGGTCATGGTTATGATGGTACCGTTTCTTTATATCAGAACATCTGATATAAAGGTACGGAGCCCCTAAGGGGACATGGAGTAAAAAAAAAAGGAAAAAGAAATCCCGACCTACTTTCTTGAGATCCCGACTTATTTTCTCAGGATCTCTCGAGATCCTGAGAAAATAAGTCGGGATCTCGGGATTTCTCGTTTCTAACTTTTTACCTGAAATTTCGGAGACATGTCAGTAGTTCATAGAATGGAAGAACAATGTTCATTTTACTCAAAGATTACAAAGTAAAATCAGAGAAACTGATTATGTTAAGTAATATCGTAATTTTTTACAGATTTTGTCTCGAGATGGTTGGTCCCTGTCCAACGGGGTAGCAAGGATTACAAGGTGAGCTTCAGGCTTCAGGAGTTGCATTCCTCTTTGATGTTTCTAAAAGCATTTTTTTTCCTTCTTTGGAAAGAGAGGAATTATATTCTCATGTATCTCAGATCTTCACAGAGAAATATTTTAATGCATTTAATATAAATGCTAGAACTTATTATTTTAGACCAATAAATGACATTATTGATAAAAAAAAAAATTTGTAACTAGAAATATCTTTAATACAGTAATCTGTCATATTTTACAGGGGAACGGAATTTTCCAGAAAGCATACACTCTCATCTTTTCAGGAAGTCTAAGTTTTTGGGTCCTGTTATCAGGTATTTCCATTGTTTTATGTATATTTCAGCAATTGAAAATTATAAACACAATGTGTTAGAAAACAGTATTTGGTGACTGACTATGATTTGTCAGGCTAAAGAGAACATGACAATAGTTGGAAAAAGACCGATTCTCCTGGAGATTAAAAATAACACAGAACTGTGTAAGAAGAACCACAACACCAGGTTTATTTATTTATTTATTCTAGAGTTTTGTTAATGCTATCTTTTTAACAACAACTGATGATTAAACTGAAAGTTAGGGTCTTGGCAAAATTATGTGAGTCGTTTTACCAAGAAATTGATCAAAAGTACAGTGAAAATGGTCGGTCCGCAGTGCGCGCTCACGACACAAGGGGAACAGATTTTCACGGGGGAACAAAATTTCGCAAACAACAGAATTACAAACTGGAGAACGCTGCGTTTACATGACAAATAACAGTAACTGTTGTAAGCCCTGCTGTTTAACACAATGACATCTCATGCCTCTTCAGCTTCTACAATACATTACAAACAGCAGGATCTAACATGCAGCTACCTTAATATATAATAAATTTATGGTTGGCATAAAATTACATACAATCCCAAATGAATAATTTAATAAAAGACTAATAAATAATGGTGGCATTTGGCTGTAGGAATTTGCCCTGTAATTGGTGGATCACCAGTTTGATTCCTGATCTGCCTTTGAGATTTCAATCCGATGTATCAAGGGCGTTATGAATTAAATTTATTATTAAAAAATGAAAGAAAAAAAAGAGGAATTATATTTCTTTGTAGAAATTACTTTTGCAGTCTGGTTTACGGTTTTACATTGTTGATATAAATATCAGCAAATTGTGTAATTTGGGTTAATTCTAGAGTTATTAATTGCTGGCAATATTAAAGTATTTTTCTATGATTTTTACAATTTCTAAGACTTCCACAATAAATTTATGTTTTTCACATTTCATAATTGTAAAAAGCAAGTGAAATTTATGTTTCTTGACTTCCATTTATTCTCTATGGCAATATAAATGCTTTGGATGTTACAGTTTGTAACTGTCGGTGTCTTACAATTTTTAATCGTAAGTTTTACTCTGGGTTTTTTACAGTGCAGCTACCAGTAAAAAATTAAAGTTCCACATGCCCATTTCAAAACCAGCATATAGAGAAAAAAGATGAACAATGAAGTTGAGCTACAATAATACAAATTGCTGACATATTATCTATTTGATTATCTAAAAGTCTACAACAGGTTAAGGAAACATTTTCGATTTCTTTGGCCAGGCTCATAGTACTGCCACCATATACTATGCTCCAATATGGACATAAATTCTCTCAGGGTTTTGTGTAGGAAACCTATCCCTTTACAATGGACATGTACTGTATAGTGCAATACCTTTAAGTAGAAACACACCAGACACGATGTAGTAAAAGATATACTTTATTTTTTTTTGGAGCAATTACATTATTGTCCTGGTCATTTCCTTTACATCTCACAATCACATCACAACATTCAATCACATTCAAATCAGTGTTCAAAAAAATAACAAGCATTCAAACAGCAAACTACTGAGATTTTAAAGCACAAAGCCACAAGATGAACTGGAAAAAAACACAGCTCCTTATTAAAGCTGCAGATGATCTGGGACCATAGGCTCAAAGTCAGCTCATCTCCAAGAGATGCAGCATTTATCTGTGGCATTTCACTTTCCGACCTACAAAAAGAAAATTTTACACTTTGTTGCACTGATTGATACTCAGTACTTGAGAGATGCGATAGATTACAATCCCTTGCGATCCTTCTCTTTTGCAACAAAAAAATAAATAAATCTGAAGGTCCACTACTGGGACTGACCATGGCATATCAAAGGTTTATTCAACAGGAGCAGATTCACAGTCTTATACAGACCATGAACCCATAGTCAGGTGTTTTACTCTCTCATGATAAAGGTTCATCTTTGGAAGAGCAAGTCATAAATCTGAATCCTGGTTTAATTCAGGCAACCTGATTGTTCATGTCAGCTGGTATTTAATCTAAATGATTCCCCTAATGATTCCTCTGGATGCTAAAGTCCATCCAGAATAAATTAGTAAATTGTAGACCAAAAACCTAAATCATATCCTGATGACATAAGTAGAACTTCTTATAGAGAAAAAGGAAATAAAACCTGTTTTATGGGTCATAAAGAACAGAAGCTGGATGAACGAACGTCTTATTTGAGTTGACTGTTTACACCAGGAGTGCCCAAATGATTTGAGACCAAGAGCTACTTTTTCTCTCATCTGCTGGCTGAAAACTACATCACACAAAGATGTAAAAAATTGTAAATGAAACTCTATTGACTTATTTTATAGGCAAAAGTTATCAGTTACAGCATAAATTTTAAAGTGACAGAAAACCTAATACACTTTCTTCCTCAGTGAGATTCTGACACCGAGAGGAGGTTGCTACTTTCTCATAGACAGGGCAGAAGGAGCTGGTTACAAACCTGAGGCCAGTAGGTGTCAATCTGTTATGGTGGATCTGAAATTTAGTTTGATGTTATAAATGTGCGAGAATGCAGAATAATAGGAGGAACCAAAGAGAACTGTAAAGAAGCACATCTTCTGAAGGTGGATATTTTTCCTCAACAACAGATTCCAGAGGTGTCATCTCAAACCAGATGTTGGACTGGATTTTATTTCAATGTCATTTGTGAATGGCTTCTCATTTTCAACAGCTATGCAGGTTGAAAATGGTTGTGATTTTGGAGAACGCCTCAACATCATTATTGCCACTAAATGAGAAACGCAAATAGTTAGCAATGTTTGATAGAGGAAAAGGCAGTAAATAGCCTCTCAAAACTCTGTGCGCAAAGCATGATGCCAGAGAGCGCCAAACTAATTTAAATTTTATATCAGAGAATTTAAATTTAGAAATTGTTGCAATAGGCCCTGTAGCTTATTAAATACTTCATGTCCTATCTAAATATTTTTGTCCTATCTAATGACCGATGTTGGTAGTGAATACTGTGATGCATACTCACAAATGGACGAGGCAATAGTGCAGTTTTATCTTTTACTCCTTAATCTGCAGTGGCAGTGCCATTTTTCCATTGTATTTTCCGAGGGTGTGGGTTAAGGGGTTTTAATGAAGGTTCAGAAATTACAACACTCCGCCACAAAAAACTATGGTGACCAGACATCCCTGATTTCCTGGGACAGTCCTGCCTAAAGCTGTCCCTGGAAATGTTCCCCATATTGCGTTTTATGGATAAGAAGAAAAGTTGTTGTGTTCATCGCTTTATTATGGTAACCGAGAACAGAAAGTGTGAGTGCAGATAGACAGATTTTGTATTAAAAAACAAACAAAAACATACTAAAGAAAAATGTAATATCAAAAACAAGCGAGGGTGGCCATCCGTCCGGTAAAATACGGACTCTTCCATTATTTGGCAGTTAAATGTTGAACCGATATGGACGCAATTTGTTCTGTATTTTCATAAATGTCCATTGTTTCACAACTGGGGCACTGGTGCAATTTATCCTGATGGTTCTAATACTTCTACTTGAATAAAAATGTGTTGAAATAGTGCTACTCTTACTGGAGTGTCTGAGTGATGGTTTTCTTGATCTGTCCTTTACAAAAAAATCTCCATAAATAAAGCATACCGCTGCTGTGTACACCTCACCTCATAAGAGTCGGACAACTTGGCTGTGATGGTCATGGCCCCGAGCTGTGGCACGCATCCTTTTGTTTCAATTTTGAAAATAATTACTTCAGTTGCATCAATTCATAGCTACACATAAAAATATATATTTTTTGCTATATTAACATTTTTGCTCATTACCTGAGAAAACAGTTTTATTCCTACATCCAGTTCTCCATCAGGATGTGTCTGTGGAAAAAAACAGTTCAGGCTGATTGCAATCTATGAATTGGGCACCCCTGGTTTACACACTCAAACACAACCCTGGTGATTGATTCATGACTTAAGAATAAAACAAAGCTTGGGTAAACACTGCATTCCTCTGACTTGGTGGTGTGGAGTTTTGCCACCGGTGAGAAGAGAGACAAACTATGCATTCAGTGGTAAGTTTCAGTTACAGCCTGAAAGAATTCCATGAGAGTTCAATAGAATGCAACTCTCATTCTATTGTATGAAGGTGAACTTGTATAATGCTTTATCAAGTTCAGAAGATCCCAAAACGCTTTTATACTGTATTCAGTCATTCACCCATTTACACACTGATGGCAAGTTACTGGATAGTAGCCAGTAGCCACAGCTGCCCTGGGCCACACTGTGACAGAGGTGAGGCTACAAAACACTAGCCAGGCCCTGTGACCGCCACCCGCAGGCAAGGTGGGTGACATTTTGCCCAACAACACAACAAAACTGAGCGAGAACCCAACAATTGAGGGACGGTCTCCTACCACCATCACCCCATTGTCTGTGGTGTCCATCACTGACATCAACACCATTGTCTTACACACAAAGCTTAGTTTCAGAATGTCCTTTTGACTTCTAAGGAGCTCTCAGACACGTTCCTTTCAGGTCAGAACCCTTTCTGATTCTTTTCACTTTCTTGAACTAATAAATATGGGAATGATGCCTGAAAGCAGAAAACTGAATTACAATTGGTGATATACTTATTTAGAAAATAACTCTGCATCTAAGTAGGCAACACGATTAAATTAAATCACCATAAACAAAGCTTATGAAGTCATAGAACCTCCAGTGGTCTTCTGTGTTATTCTCCATTTCATTCTGCTGCACACAGATGTACCAGCGAGCCTTTTCTCCTGCTCTGATTATGAACAGGTTGGACTGATGCAGTGACCTGGCAAAAGGTCACTGCATCCCAGAGCGAGCTGCTGACCTCTATTCAGGACAATTTTCTCGTCTGCCACGTTATGCTCCACCTGTCAGTCTCTTCTCCAGCCGGTCCAGCTTTGCCAGATTTTCCTTGAGAAGTTTGGAGCCAGGATTCAGATGCAGGGCCCGCTCATAGTACATCCTGGCTGCTGCATAGTCTCCCTGTGTCCAGACATGTTAACACATCAAATAAGGATGCAAGATAGTACAATTAAACTAAAGAAATACTAAGTCTTGCGCTTGTATTGAAGGAAGGAGTACACAGATCTGCACTCACACCTGTCTATGATCCCTGCTCTCCTTAATCATAGTCTGGACATCTGTTGCCTCCAAATCGCTGAATAGTAGTAAACAGATCTATGTATGATAATTATTAGTCTTTAATTCTGGTTTAATTCAAATAATCCAGTTATTTTAAAGAAACTGATTCAAGTTTCTTTAAAATATTTATTTTAAAGAAATAAATATTTCTTTAAAATATATAAATATAAATATATAAATGTTAATATATAAACATATAAATGTTGCAACATGCAACATTTATATGTTGCATGTTGCAACATATAAATGATCTGCGCATGGTGTTCAGTGACCACCCTTGCTATTCCTATTTCTGAGCCTTGGGTTCAATTTTTCAACGTCTGACAACTGTAGAGTATGTCTGTGCTATAATATTGTACAGTATATTGGCACTTAATATGTTATTCTTTGCATCCAGAAATTTTGTGAATGTGCGCAACGCTGGAAAGCAAAAAGACTATTCTTTTACATGCCATCCATAACTAGAGCGCGGCTATGGATGGCATGTGAACATAATTGAGATTTTTTATATACATTATCACCTTGATGTGCTGAATCCCTCCCATGTTCATCCAGGCCTGAGACTGGTCAGGCTTCAGATCAACAGCCAACTTGTAATTCTAGTAGGAGAGAAACAGACAATGAAGAGACCAAATGAATCAACAAACAAATCAGGAAGCTCCAACAACATTTGGCATTAGGCTGCATAGAGTCAAACAGTCCAATATAACAGCAACCTAAGTTTAAGGTGAAGAATAATTGATGTTATTAACATTTTGAAAAAAATGCAGCACCTTATTGCCAATAAAACAAACAGAAAGAATGTTACTGTGCCCTCCAGTTTTGTCAAGAAAATTCTTGTGGTTTCATAAGCTGTTGCACAATGGCAAATCTGCGTTCCATTTCGGTGGCATATATAGGGACACAGTTTTAAGTAAACAACACTCCAGCATCAACTTCCTATTTATGCTGTAACAAACACAACCAGATCTCCATGGAAACTCTATTTTTTTCTGTCATTTTCATTAAAGTTCTTGTCACACTGTGAACGTTGGCATCCTGGCTGCTATCATGTCGTAAGGTGCTGTACCCGGTGTGATGAACCCAAGTCCTGACCAGTAGATATTCTGTTTTGTGCAGATGAACTGTGTTCCATCTCACCCCCTCTCCTGGCCATTATTCACACAATGCAGAACTGAACTATTATTTAAACCAATCTGAGATAGTACCAGAGTAATTTTAGCAAGGTTATGCAAGAGAATCCGGTTTTTTTGTGCATCTGTCACAGGACGAGTAAACATAGGAAAACATCTTTGACAATTTCAATTTAGATAAGTGCAATCTGTGTAAAACCTTGAACTGCAAGATACCATGCCTAATACAAATAGAAGTAGAACTAACATATTCTTGGACTTTGGGCCACTGGTTATCTGTAATAATCACTAGATCTTCCTGACCATCGTTTTTAGATGGTCTATTGTAGGCATTAAGTCTTCTGTGACAACAATTATGGATCCTGGTTATTAAGCCCTTTCTTACTTCTGGAGACAGAAGGATTGTCTCCATAGAAGAGGATGGGTTTGACTAAGAAGGATTGGAAATCTGTTCTTCAATCTGTAAGTATTTTTTAAAAAATCTTTACTTTCCATATTAAATTTGTTTTGTAATTGTTGAAATGTAAATGTAAAAGAATTTTTAAAAATAAATCTTTTGTACATTGAATCCCTTTATGGTTCCACTGATTAAGAAATACATTTAGGGCTGATGGAGGGAATATGTGGTTATTTATCACATAAGAACTGATGTGACTGTCCATCCATAATATTTTCTTATTTGTGACAAAATTCTAACAGAATGAGAAACTACTGGATTGTTAATCTTTTCATTAGAAATAGAAAGAGCAGAATCTAATAAGGATTTGAAAGAGCCTGAGTGGACATCCAGAACAGCACTGAACAAACACATGGTACTCCTGTTCCACGCTGACCAGGTGATCTGTGCCAGAATTATTTTTTGGATTCTCCTGTAAATGAAATATGTTATGACAGTCAAGTATTTTAAAAAATGCCTTAGTTATTCAGCTTGAGATACATTGGAGTGACAGAACTTGAGGCAAAATATTCAATTAACAGTTTTTGTTGTGTACATGAATTCAAGTTATGTCTGTAGAAATGATTCCCCCTGGTCTAATGTGTCCTTTATGACTTTGCTCTTTCTATTGTGCAATAAAGATTCACAACTTCTGTACAGAAATTAGAAAGGGTTGGGTTTATTCCTGGCATCAACTAACTAGACAGTTGTATAACACATCCATCCATCCATCCATCCATTTTCTGTTCACCCTTCGTCCCTTAATGGGGTCGGGAGGGTTGCTGGTGCCTATCTCCAGCTAC